>SMGT01006178.1:164073-179266 GCA_004794575.1 Lanistes nyassanus
CGTTTCTCAAGTCGAAAGTTGGTGCACAAATGTACTGGTCAACCTTGGGAGGAAACTATTGCATTTCGCAATTGTTCGACCCAAACCACTCGCTTTTCTGCTCTTTGCAGCTGCCGCAAGTGCTGCTTCGGACGAATGTGCACACCTAGTGCGAAGCACTCGTTCCTACGTTGTGAGTTAAGGAACAACGAAGTCCGTGTTATATAAATTCTTTTTCAAACATTCGAACAGCGGAGTTTTTCTTCGTCGTTGATTAGTCTTTTGAAGTCAGCTGAACGGGTGATCGCAGTTTGTTTGATTTGTTAATTTTGCTGAGCTAATGCTGGAAATGTCGTGCAGCAAACACGTGCAAAAGGCGTTATTGGGGCAAAGTGAAACACGTCCCTGGACAAGCGCTCCTTTTCCTATGTAAAACCTCGAATTCACTGGAGTAAATCAAATGGCGAGCTCTGTTTGGGATATGTACACAGCGGAGCCAATCAAATGGCGAGCTCTATTTGGGATATGTGCACAGCGGAGCCAGTCAAATGGCGAGCTCTATTTGGGATATGTACACAGCGGAGCCAATCAAATGGCGTGGTCTATTTTGGATATGTACACAGCGGAGCCAATCAAATGGCGAACTATATTTCACGGGTCTTCCTGGGGGCGCTGGGAGGGAGGAAGAGGGGGGTGTTTCGGGAGGAGAGGGGTTTAGGGGAAGGGTGGGCTAGGGGAAGGGGGTGGGTGGGCTTATAGGTAGTATGAACTTCCAGGAAATTGGAATGTTTTAAGTGGTGACCCTAAACAATTAGCATATTTCATGTAAGACCTATTTTGAATGGCTCCAGGTTTTTTTTTTCATGCTTTTTTTTCAAGTTTGGAAGAGTGGAAGTGGGAGGGATAGCTACTTTGTCGTACTTGAACGAGCTTGACCGTAAGAGTTTTCATTTCTTTGGTTGTTTCTCTGTTTTCTCACTTGGAAGGTTTGGCTGATGGGAGAAGAGGTAGGGGAGAGATTTCGTGAAAGTGTTGTGACCACTCAGTGGAGCTGCTGCTGTTGTTGATGAACTAGCAGCACTAGATGAAGGCAGCTTGCCCTGGTCTCACAGTCCTCGCTCAATTTATGGTCACAAATGGTTGATGTCGTCGTAGACGGATTTTAGCTGCTGTGGTTGTCCCTCCTGTGTTGGTGTCGTTAACAGTGCAGCATGAAGTCATACCAGTCTCAGACCCCTTCGAGAGAGGGGGAATGCTCGCCAGCTCGCAACGCTCAGTTTGGCACCAGTGGAGCGTGTCGAATCTGAGCTTTCTTTAGTGTCGAGACTGTATCGATCGCTTGGTGTTACTTTCCAAGAAACTATTTGAGATCAAGCGAAAAATATAAATATTAATTTGCGGCTCGATTGTCCCTCGCCAGACTGGATTCAAACCAGTGAGCAGAAAAAGAATGGGAAAATAATCGCATTAAAAAGCAGTAACCCCCCACCCCCTCGGGGACGCTATCATTCAAGGGATCGTTTTGTTTTCTCTCGTAGAAAGAGATCAAGGTTGCATGTGTGTGCTTAGGCGTTCGCGCTCTCTTGTGAGCACATGAGCGTCCTTGGAGTGAGTGAGTGAGCAAGAGTGCGGGTGAGTGGGTGCGTGGTTGAGTGAGCGAGTGCAGATGGCGGAGATAAAATAGAGAGAGAGAGAGGCACGGATTACGAGGAACTTAAAGTGAAAGGCCAAGTCCAGAGTGAAGAAGGTGGCAGATTTCCTGTCATTCCAAAACTGTTCACTCACGTTTTAGATTTTTTTTGGCACAATACCGAAACGTCTTTCTATGTTAAAAGTATTCAATAGTTAATGCAGAACCCATTTCAGCCTTCACAAATATTCAGGAGTTATTTTTTTACATCCTTCATGTACTGTGCAGATTCTGACATACGTTCCTTGTGCTAGGATTGTTTGTTTTTTGGAAGATTGACATTTTGCAAGGTTTTATATACACGCATTTTACATCGTCTTACAATGGTAAATTCTAAATCATCTTTATCGAAATGTCGTTTTGGGTTTACATGCAGCTATCCCAACCCCGGCATAATCTCATTCGCTTAGAATCAAACTGCGCCCTTTTAGCTGCAAAAAGTAAAAAATAGATTTTGTTAATCAAATCTCGGGCTTGTTACGTGCCAATGGCAAATGGACCGAAGTTTTTGGACCTGGGACAAGTTAGACCTCACCATGGGACACGCGAGTCATTGGTCGCTGTATACAATCCGATTGGAAAAAAAATCGCGCAACGTTGCCATGGAAGAAAAAATCACCAAGAGAACTCTAAGAGCAATAAAGAGCGAGTAGATGAGCAATGAAATGAGCACTAAAGAAGATGAGCACACAAAGCCGTGTACATAAAACACAGGCGCGAGACCCTGCGGGTGGAGAAGAGATGCCAAATCAAGACTGTTCATCGATTTCGTCGTCTCCCCTCGTCGCCTGCCGTTCCCCCCTCCGCCCACCCTTCTTGCTGCATTCTTGGCTCTACCGGAGTGTTTGCTTCAAAAGCTGGGAGGTAATGGAAAGTTGTCACTTGGAAATTTCATTTGGACTCCCGTCTGCTGCCCCCTATTTCGGCCCTGCAGCGGGCCGGCCTGGGCCAGTGGCGGCCCAACATGTCCCATCACGAGCAGCACAATTGTGTGCCACCGCTCTTCGAGTGACAATCTGCCCCGGGTCTTTGTTCCCCGGAAGATTTCGCTCCATGTTCCAGGAGACCTTTGTTGACATTGTGTTCATCGGCGTGTTCTCTCCTTGCGAAAAGATTTCTGGGATTTTCCGCCGTTTTGTGGTTAATTTAACTTCTTTTCATACTCCAGCCAGCTCTTTTTTTCTTCTGCTGTCCTTGGTTATTCCGTTTTTTTATGATGTCCTTGATTTGCTGTGTTTCTGCTTCACACTGTCGTATACGTGGGTGCGGGTATAAAAAGGTGAGTGAGTGAGTGAGTGAGTGAGTGAGTGAGTGAGTGAGTGAGTGAGTGAGTGAGTGAGTGAGTGAGCTAGAAGGAAACGCAGGCAGGTCGAGAGAGCCGCTTAATCATGTTTACCAGTAGTGTCATTCGTAGACTTTGTTGCGAAAACAATTACTTTCTCCTTAACAAGAGGCAACAGTCACCTTGTTCATACCGAATACTACAAGAAAGTGTTTTTGTCGTCGCCGTCATCATCACAAGCATCTTGCTTTTCTTTTCCGTCTTTCCCTATAATTTGTTGTCTTCCGTATTACAGTCGAGGGCATAATTATCGACCCATTTCTCTGTATGGATGTCTCTTACATTACAAACAGTGCGAACAACAAGGAAAATCCTTTCATTGCCAGCTCTTGTTTTTCCGGTTGTCTCCCCTTTGTCATAAAAAAATTCAAAGTGAACAACGCGACCTGACCTGTCGCGGATTTCCCCCGCGCCCGTGTTTGTGGGTAGCGAGAAGCTTTCGGCACTTCACATTTTATCCGACTTGGTTCCCCCGTTTCCCCACGCCCCACCCCACCCCACACGCCAGGAAAACATTGGCATGCGACTGGCTTGTCTTGCTTAAATCTTGCCGCCAGACCACTGCTCGATAAAATCTGAATTTTCCCCTCCTTCTCTACCCCCCACCTCCCCCCTGCCCCACACACCACACACGTGCCATTTCACGCCCAGAGTTCCGCAGTCTTGTATGTGCTCGGCTAGCTGATTTGTTGATTTTTGCTGAAAACATGTGCATGTGGTCTGGATCCGCGCCCCATTGTTCTACAGCTGTTTAAGTAAAAATCCTTTATTTGAATGTAATAGGTAGAAAACGGACTCCCTCGGTGTGTGTGTGTGTGAAGGGGTGCCTGTATATATACTTTGCGCATTTGTGCGTGTTTCAGCAGCAGCTTATCGATGCCGTGGTCTATCTCGGTGAACAAATAGTAATGTAAATGGTGTTTATATGTTTGAGTTTGTGTCTGTGCATGTGTACATGACTGCTCTCTGCACCTGCTTATCGATGTTCTAATCCACCTTAGTAATTAAGCAGTAGCATACACGAAGTACCTAAAACTATCGTGGCCATTTCTTTGGCTGTGACGTTCTGCAGGTACTGACCATAATGAGATGAGAAATCGCCAGCGAGGTGCTCTCAAAACTTTCCTTGCCTTGAGTTCTGAAGCTTGGGTCACACACTCCGATTAAGTCGAACGAAATGGGATGTAACTGGTGCTCACGCCTGCAGCAAAGGTATGTTTTAATTTCGTCAAAACTGCTGATTGTCAGACTGTTTTTCTTACAGTTTTATTCGGTTTAGTTGAACAGCGACATTGGACTTGGAACAAAGAATGCCTTTTGCATTAAACTTTTGTTTCATGAATACTGCCTCCGCTAACAAGATGGAGCTGCCTCGACTGTTCTTATGTGAATGGCAGTTGCAGAAAGTAGTAAAACTGATTTTGTTAAGTACAACTGTAGTGAAGATATAAGTATAAAATCTGTAAAACGTGACTAGCGATGAAAATTAAACGACACACATAACTGAATGATATATAAAAGTAAATGTTGATAACATCAAAGAAGTAAAAAAAATGATAAAAAGAGTTAATACAAGGAGGAAAGAGAAGCTGCAATACATATCCTTCTTCAGCCATTCACTTGCCCGTCTCCCACATTCTAGACAAGTACTGAGTGAGCTCCCTTGTTCCCGATGTGGAGACGCCAGCGGTCTAATGACGGTTGCATGTCAACCGTTTTTGCACCAGAAGCAGTATTTTTTTAAGTCTTTCGTTTCGTTCTGTACAGGCAGATGGAGTGCTGAGGGTTAAATCAGGTCGATTGATTACTTGTTCTGGGGAAAGTGCCATCCTGGCCTAGTGTAACCCTTACGCAGCCATGTCTCGCCCACTCTGATCCGTATGAATGAAAGAGCGATCGGAACTGGGGGGTTGAAGCTGAGACCAATAACAAGGGGGATGCAGGGTGAGGGTAGGGCGGGTGGTAGAAAGTCTGGGACAATGAAGAACTCGGAAGATGAATAGAAGGGGGAGTGGCAATGACAGATAATAACACCGACTTGAGGAATATCAAACAATACAGAAACAGGGAAAGGGAGGGAGGTTCGGTGTGTGTATGTGTGTGTGGTGTGTGTGTGTGTGATTGTGTTTGTCTGTGTGTGCATGTGTGTGTCTCTCTCTGTCTCTCTCTATGTTTTCTCTTAACAATCCTCCTGGTGTTCGTCCATGTCTTCTTGGAATTCTTTTGCTCTCCTCTTTTACAATTTCCTCTTCCTTCTTTTCTTACTCATCTTTCTCCTCTTCTTTCTCGTCTTCCTGCTGCTCGTTTTCGGACAAGAACATCTGTTACCGTATGCCTGCATCACACAAGGTTTCATAAAGAAGTCATTTGTGACTCGTAACATTCATGGAGAGACGCGGCTTACTGCAGACACGTTCTGTATTGGCAGTTATGTCAGGGCCACGGATGGGAGGGAGAAACGCGTTTTTAAGGCTTGTAAATTGCATGCTTTCTTGCTCGGCTGGGGATCTGCATGTGGATGCTACAGCGTTCACCTCGTGTCCCTGGATTACTGGCCTGCCTGAGATCGAGATGGGAAAGCCACGTCTGTCGAATCTCTGGCCGCAGGCCTGACCAGAAATGATAGATTGCTCGTGTTACCAGGCGCCCAGCAGAGCTTGGAGAGTGTCCGCGGGCTTGTCAGAGTGGACTTTCGTCCTCCCCGGCAATACGATTTTCGGCCCAAAAAATAGACTCGAGCAACACGATTTTGTCGACTAATCCAATTCTGGCCTGAAAGGATATCGCGGCAGATGTATGCCCACTTGCAGATTCGCCGCTCTGGAGATGGAGCAGACGTTTGGGGGGAACTGAGCTACTTTTTGGTTTTCCCTGGTGGAAACAAAACTCTACCAACAACCAGCAAACGCTCACAAATCATTTCTTTCTTTCTTTCCTTCTTTCCTTTATTCCTTTCGTTTTTTCCTTTCTTTCTATTTTTCTTTCTTTCATATCGTCATCGTCATCATTGCCATCCTTATCGTCATGTTGACCGTTGGGGCACCACTGACGATTTGGCAACCAGCATTTTCTATTTCTGTCCTTATTAAGTTTCTGTTTTTCCTGTCTCTCTGTCTGTCTGCCGGTCTGCCTGTCTGTCTGTCTGTCTGTCTGCCTGTCAGTCTTTCTGTTTGTCATTTTTGCTTACGTCCTTTGGTTCCTGTTGTATTGTTTATTTTTTATCTTTTCCCTTTACTTCCTGTTTTTCTTTCTGACGGCGTTTCCCTCTCTTTACCCCTCTGTCTGTCTACTCTTTCTTTCTTTCTCTCTCTCTCTCACACACACACACACGCACACACATCAGATGTTTTTCCTTTTTTAAAACTATCTATTGAAATTGGGTTTCTTTCGATCGGAATTCGCTTCTTTTTAAACAGGTCTACAATTTTAATGCACCTCCCTTTTTCACTATGGCGAGCACGAGAATTAATATCTTTTATTTTCAAGCTTTTTATTGAGATACTCTGTTTAGCCTTTTGTATTTACCTTTGCCTTTTTTATCTTTTTAAACACCGTCCTGATAGTTTGCGGCGGGAAGTTTAACAAGAAACACCCACAGCCTCATCATTTTTAATAGTTGGTTTTTCCCGCTCATCGTCGTCATCATATTATCATATTAATGGAAACCCTCTTTCAGCATTCACATGCATTAGTCTGATTTAACAAGCCCTGAAAGTTGAAGATAAAACTTTGATCAGTCTATAAGCTCCTGTAGCCACATGATTACATTTGGGAAGGGAGAGGGGACGGGAGCAAGCTGATGTGTGTTTAGGTGTGTGTTTTTCTCCGTATGCATAAATGTTGGCTTCGAGGCCATCGCGTTAATTAGAGAGTTTAACACAAGGCGATGCTTCCTTCGCCTCATTTTCGTGGGATGGAATTTGTAAATCACGTAAGGATGACGTCACAGGAAGACCTCTAAGGTCATGACCAATACGCAGCAACAACGAACGAAAAGCTTCATCTTAAGATATCTTAAGATCTCTGTCATGTACAGAAATTTTATACACTAACCCCCTCCCTCCATTAACGTAGTTTTATTGTAAAAACATATTTTTAGCATTCAACCAGTCTGTGTGCGCATACTATTCGTGCAGTCACGTGTGTATCACACTGTTTCTATATGTGCGTGCGGGTGTGCACGCCAGACTTTGGGTCTGTTTGTGTGCTTGTGCTCCTGCAAGATCGCGGGAGAATGTAAGTTAATGCTAAAAGCTGAGTGTTAGCAAGTGGCTATGTGTGTACCACGGGGAATTCGGCTGCAAAAGGTAGCAGGATGAATGTTCCACTAAGCCGAAAAGTGCTGGGATACATTTGTAATGTCTTCTATTCCGGCAGGAGGTGTGAAATTCGACATCCCTTGAAAGCTAGATGGATGTGCAATATGCAAAATCGATATCTATACATTAGGTCGGAATCACAGCTGTCATTTATCGCTTGGTGACAAGAGAGGGAAAATCAAATACAGAAATGATAGATTAGCGTCTCGGGACAAAGTTTCGATTATATTTTGTAGCGTCCAGTAGAAAGGCTTTGGCTTTCTCTACAGTTTTCTTGCGGTCTTTATTTCTGTGTCGCTCCTGACATCCACGTTTTTCTCCTTCTTGTCGTCTGCCCTGTTTCTTTTTCCTCTTTTCTTTCTCCGTTTTCTTTAGTCCTTCATTTTCCTCCTTCTCCTGATTTCTTTCTCGCCCGTCTTTCAAAAATCTTTCTCCGTCACTTCATCTTCACTTCTCCTCTACTTTCTTTTTTTCCGTACTTCCTTCTTGTTCATCGGTCTTCCATTTCTCGATTATCCCTGCTTTTCCTCTTTCGTTATTTTGCTTCCCCTTTTTAATTTTTTTCGACTTCCTTTATTATTCTTCCTCTTTTTCTCGCTGCCTGTCATTCCTTCTGTGACTGTTCGCCGAGGCTTTTTGTCCGTTTCAGTGTCTATGCTAGAAACACCATTCCCACACACCCTAGCTCATAAAGGAAATGTAAATAAATAACCCACACTTGCCGATTCCTTGGCTCAATGTCTCACTGTACCACAAGGAATGTCTAAATATATCTTTGTGTGTGAGGCAGCGACTCCAGAAGCGAGCAAACTGAGGTGTGAGTCAGGACTACAAGGTGCAAGTCTTTTTGTCCAGTCCCCCTTGTCCTTCCTGGTCCTTCCTTCTCTTCCCCTTACACACATGTAATGACGCTTTTATCTGAAACCATTTGTTGCCCGATCTCCCAGCATCAGAGCCATGGTCCGCTGAGCTTTCGCATCGCTTACAACATCGGGCGGGCACCCCCATATCCTCCCACCTCTTCTTAAAGCAGCTGAAGCGTTGGCCATGCAGACCAATGCGGAATTAGCCTCTATCTGCATGCGTCACTGTCTGTGGTTTTGCTTCCACCTGACAGCGTGCGTCCATGTTGATTTCCTTTGTCATCGTCTGCTAGAGTTCCGCGGGCAAGCCTAGCAGATGACCTGGAATTCCTCGGGTTGACTTTACGTTCAAGCATTGGCACGGCCGGACGGTTCGACAGACGCATGGGCAGGCAGCAGACCAGACAACGGAACAGCTTGTTACAGTTAGATGTGCAGCTAGAAGAGAGATGAGACTCAAAGATAACGATAGCTGATTCATAGATATTTAGGCTGGACGGATAAATAAATATGGTCATGATAGAGAGGCAGCTTGAATGTAGAGGCATGGATTTTCACGAGCTGCTTGTAGATTAAGTTCCATGCGCATGCGTATATGGATGTCCTAATTGTTACGTGCACGTCTATGCGTGTTCGTGCGGCTGCTTGTGGGTCGGTGCAAGTTCGGATCCCTCTTACCACCGGCTAGCCATTCCTCGGCATCAAATCTGATCTTTTGATCTCATCTTCTTCGTTCCCTGTGACTGCAATAAAACTTTCATCAATCAAAGACAAGATAAAAACCTTATCGTAAGCTCTAGGAGATTGAGAGCTAAACCCAAGCGAGAACAGGACAAACGAGTGAATGCTAAAACCCAGCCCCGATACTGTTCGTGAACCGATCCCTCCGGGGGGCAAGTGGCCCGACTCCATGTCCTTGGCAGTCTGAGCGCCCGGCGTGCCTCGCGAGATATCCCAGTGGATAAGGCTCTTGCATCCTCTCCAATCTTACAATGTCGTCGATAGTCCTGCGCTTAGAGAGAGAGAGAGTTGCCATCGACAGCGGGTGAAGCAATGTTGTCAAGTGGGGCTTTCTTTTTTTAATTTCTCATCTAATTAATTTTCGCCTCCTTTGCCGATCGATTCTGCGCTAACGTGGTCGAAACAGAAGAATCAGAAGATCTGCAACCGGAAGGAAGAAGGCGAATGTTAAAAAAAATCAGCAAGGCTGGTTTCACTGGATCGGTGATATAAATCGTTATAAAGCAGAAAAATAAAATGGGGTCTCGGAAAGCTGGTCACAAGAAATGAAGAGGAGGAAGAGAGGGACAGTGAAAGAGAGAAGGATAGGAGGACCACCAATAACAAGAATAACGAGAAAAGAGGAATGAGAGGAGGCATTCACGTATGCAAGTGAGGAAGTTCACAGAAATTAGTGTGTACATAGAAATGCGCAGGATGTAACCAGCAGCAGGTATTTTATTGCGCTGTCGCGGCAAAGTTCTGTTAGGAGAGTTTACTGTCCGTCTGTCACGTCTCATGTCTCATGTCTCCATATCTGTCTCTGTCTCCTGTCTTTTTTCTTCAAATACCTCGATTCTCACATAGAACAAGAATACTTGTTTACCCAAAACTTTTTCCCCTACATGATGTCACATTCAGAAATAAACTAGTAGCACGTCACCTTTGAAACTGCTGTCGAGGAGAACAGTAAAGCGAGCAGAGACAGCCAAGATAGTGGGGGACATTGCCTTGTCCTTTCACTCTGCTGTCGAAATTAGGAGCCGTTTCCTGAGAGACCTGAAACCGAGGTAGAGACGAGATCTAACCATGTGTGAAATCTGAAATTGTTGCGTTAAACACAAAAGGTGACTAGACACACGGTCATTCCCATGCTGCTTTTGTTGACACGACTTTTCCATTTCTCTTTGGTAAACACCCTTTGGCATGCTTTTCAGCCTCTTCTGGCAGGCTGCAATTCTTCTGCATGAGTGACTGTACTTACTCAGCTTTGAAATGATGCGTTCGTTCCAAAGCGTTTCGATTATCTTCGTGTTGTGTTTAAGGTGGTGAGTGAAGTAAGCCTGTTCGTACAGCGTATTAAGAACAGACGACGACGCATTGTGCAAGACATCAGAGCAGGGAGCAGAATCGAAGAAAGACAAAACTCAAGTCGTTGCATGTTACAAGTCGTTCGGTATCTTGTCCTGTCACCTACCCACTTCCCACCTGACCCACTTAGGGTGACAATGTTTCTTTCAGGAGCGGGACAGTTTTAATTTGATTAGTTTGCGCACCAATGGCTAATTTCAGACTGTCGACTGGTAATTGTAAATTACTGCTCGGCAATTTCAGACTATAGGTGTACGTTTCAGACTATCGGTGGACAATTTCAGACTATTGGCCGACAATTTCAAACTGCACGCTGATGATAAACAATATTACGGAGAAATAAAACCTTCATGTATTTTTGTGCATTGCGGAGAATGAAACTGTGGAGAACGCATCCAAGAATTTGTTCAAAAAGTGGCCGTGCACTGTTCTAAACATGTCCTTCGGTAGTTCCAGATGCATTAAAGATATAACAGCTGTAATAAACAATATCTCTGTCTCTGTTCATCTTTCCTCCATTAAGGGTATGCCACATGGGAAACAAAGAAAGGTTTGGTAAACCTGTTTGGCTAACCGTTTCGGTAAAGTGTTGTGTAAAACTGTTTTCGAGTTCCCATCCCACTCTAACAAACAGGCCAGGAAACCCGTTTTGTTAAAACATGCACTGAGCGAGAACAGTGCCCCATCTACATCATTGGTGCCTTCGTCCGGTGTTTTGTTTTTGCGACCTTCATCTTCCCCCAGGGTCCATCTGGATTTAAAGTCTCTTCTTTTGTCACACATTTCTAAAGGCGATCTTTAATGAATAAGATTTTCAGCGCATAGCTGTTTGTGTCAAAAGCAGCAGACCCGTTGTCAGTTATTCCGAAGTGTAGCACTGCACAACAGTTATTACTGATGTTGGTTTGTTGCTGTGGTTGTTGTTATAAACAATTTTTCATTTTGTCCTTTCGGTTCTGCAAGCTACCGTACGTCAAGAATGTACAGACCAGTGTTAATTGATTGCAGTCAAAATATGTTTATATTGACACCGACAGTCAGTTTGTTAAAAATGTTTAATAGACACAATCATCCTAATAACATTTTCCAGTTGTCAACAGACAATTCGTTTAAGTATCTCTTGAGTTCATAGCTTTCTCGGCCACTGTACGGCTGTACGCTAGCGCGTAGCTGGCTGTACCTCACAGACAACTAAATTTAGAATAGCTTATGGCGGCTCTCATTCGCTTGCTGATTGGGTGTCAGAAGACAAGTTGATACGTGGAATCTACCTGGAGACCTTCAAAAGTTCCCGTTATTACCACCAAGCCTCGCTGCCATCATGGTGACGGAGTTAAACTGAAGCTATTTAATGATTCGAAACATACAGTATACATGTGTATACAGTATTCTACCGTACTTCTCAAATTGTAAAACGATTTCCAATTCTGCAGATGAATGTTGGAATATATGTCATGACATTCTCAAAGACTTGAAATTTATCTGAAATTTTCACAGCTTTTATCGGAGTAACGGCACATTAAAACACAAAGAAATGTTTCTACTTGAGACTTTAACAAAATTTGTTCCCAACAAGCAGATCAAAAATTTATGTGCATCAGGGAACCAAGCGTGTACCATGTTCAACGTCCAGTCCGACTGTAGATTGACATGATATGGACATTTCGAACTGCTGCAGGTCTCTCGATCGCTAGCGTATCATAAATAGAACATAGAAGAAACATATGTCAGAATCCATGGCTTCTCGAAAAGAAGTGCTGTTACAGTGAAAATGTAAGCCAAGCACTTTCTTGGTCAGATTAGCCAACATCCAAGTTTCATGTTGTTTTCCAAACCAGCCGGGTAAAAATAGATGAGCAGGCTTTAAAACAGAAAACAGAAGGAAACCTTTATTGTAAACAGGCCGTCGTGTATGTCACAAGGCAAACGGGAAAGACAGCCTCATTCTGGAATTCCTAAAAAATATGTGTTTTCTTGGTCCATTTTCGTGTGGCTTACTGTTACAGTTGTCCCAGCTCCCTCCCCCCGCCCCTCCTTCAGACTCCTGTCTCGCAATGTTGCAATGACACAATATTACATACTCCGATTCTGCGGTAAAAATTTACATATAACCTTTCAATTAACTTGACGGCATCTTATGATTTATTCATGAAGATTCTGTCATGGTTGCCATGGACATTTTTTAACTTCTGACATTTGAGGTTCTGTTTGCTTTTATCTAATTGGAAGACGCGTTTTCAAAGGATGTATAGGCTTTATCAGTTGTTTACGAACATGTACACTTCAGCAATTTAAGTACCCATGCCATTATCCATTGATGCGCATACAGTATTTTACCGTACTTCTCAAAATATAAAACAGTTTTCCGATTCTGCAGATGAATGTTGGAATATATGTCATGACATTCTCGAAGATTTGAAATTTATCTGAAATTTTCGCAGCTTTTATCGGAATTCTCTGGATCTTAGATCGTCAGGAGCCAGAGCTGACGTTTGCACAAAGAAACACTGCCGGTCGTCAGAAGTCTTAGATAATAAGCTTCCTTTTTTCAAATCCACGCAGAGCCTTTTGTGATGTTTAGGTTTTTCGAGTCCGATTTTAATCGTTGATTCTGAGGAAATATTATCTTTTGCGGAGGCTTCAGAAGGAAAACAGAAAATATGACAAAAGAGAACTCTGCTTGCCTGATCTGGCTGAAAAAAAAACACCTTTGCGAATACAACTTTTAAGTGTTATTCTGCACTGTCTTTGAACTTCTGGAAGCGTAGCACAGCAGTCGATGTCAGCTATTGTCTGCCCAATCGACGTCCCTGAAGCTTGTGTGCGCATGTTGAGGGGAAAAAAGTTACAAAATAGATTTCAGCGACGGCAGCGGTTCCATAAATAATTTAAACACAGCGTCAAGATTCTTTACCTTGCACGCTCCAGTGGTTAATTAAAAGGGGAAAGGTTGCTGCCATGTCGTATGTGAAAGGACAACCTTTCAAACGTGTACTGCAGACAGTCATGTTTCTCTTTTTCTTTTTTGTCTCATGACATTTTGCAACGAGGTTTCTGTTGTTTTGCTGTTGTTGGCTTCCTCGTGGTTAGAAAGCGGACTACGAGTTTGATGCGCATGCCTGGAAAATTATTTAGGGAGAAACAGAAAGCTGGTTTTGTTAGTATTTCGTTGTTTATTTGATCCGAGGTTTCTAGTCAGCCATTTTGCGTTATGTTACGTTCATGCGCCTAATTGCCGTTGGATTTATTTTTTTAAAAAGTTATATTCGTGTGCAGTATTCGCACGTGCGAAGTCTTTGTGCAGTGCGTTGGGTTCGGGGTGGGAGCTTATGTCTGAATATCCTTTTTCTATATTGTCGATATGTCTGGCTATATAGGTCTGAAAATAGCTGCATGCCTTGACTATTATCAAATATGTGTCGTGTGTGCCGTCCGTGGGGTGCCTGGGCTTCACTGCATGAGCGTTAGTATCTGTACTTCCGGTGTAAGAGCGGTCGTAAGGACCATTCGCCTTGTGCATTCTAGGTGCAGTTTTGCGTATGAAAGGGAGATAAGAATGTTTATTCAAGCCAGCCCTTGGGTCTTTATGTGCTTTAAGGATGCATGTTTTTATGGCTTGCATTCTCTGTATCTTACTATACACGCCACCCCGCTCCGTTTTCACGGGATGAAGATGAAGCAAACGATGGGGTGTGTAGGTCATTCTTCTCTCAACAGTAAAGACCGCCTCGATGGTCTGGGGGTTAAGGCGTCCGCTTCCGAGGCTGGAGGTCAGTGGTTCGCACCCCGGCCGAGTCAGACTTAAAAATTGGCAATCTGTCCCGACGCCTGGCACTATAGGGAACAGTACTAGGACTGGTTGGCCCGGTGTCAGTACAATGTGACTGGGTGGGACTGAAGTCTGTACTGCGACAGCAGTCCCAGTGTGGCAGCACGTGAACTTTGTCTAAGACTCCCATCACACCGGGCAGCGTTCCCGGCAGGAACTGTAGGACCTAGCAGTTTTATCAAAACATGGGTACTATGCAGTACTGAACCACGCTTGTTTTGTGCATGCTGAAAAAACTTGTGCTGATTATCCCGTCAAAGAAGCTCGTGGCACGCTCTTGTAAGTTCCCTACGAGTCTTTACTAAGATCTAGAAGATTCAGCCACGTTTGTGTAGCCGTTTAAAGAACGGCCAGGTCGTTTCGGGAACGCAGCCCGGTTTGATGGGGGCTTAAGCAGTACCCCCTCCTCCCAAAAGTAGCCGGTAGTAAAACAAAATCTTTGACTTTTTATTCCGCGTTCACATCAGCTGTATTTTAAAATCCTTTCAGAAACGAACGAATGTGCGTTTTACTTCGCTAAACATCGTCATGCGCGTTGCTACCTGTGCAGGTTCAGTGAAGAGAACGTGCGTTCGTGGTTGTAAAGCTGTCCCGTTAGTTTTGTTGCTAAGGAAAAGAACGTCGCTTTCCCACGTCTCGTCAAACAACCCTTAAAGTCGCAGAGTCCTCATAATAAGACGGACGAACAAGATCTGAAGCTCGTTTTTCAAGACCCAAAGAGAATTACAACAAGAGGAATAGCGTTGCTCAGTGGTAGTAGCTTTATCGCAAGGCATTTTGCGAGGGAAAGGGAGCTAACACTGCCAAGTATACGTTGTTGCTGAGCTGGCTGTATGCGCCGCTCTTTTACTTATTTGTCCTAGACGTTCGATCAAAAAAAAAAACCTGAAGATTTAAAAAATATGACTGAGGACTGCTTTCTTTTATGACTCTTTAAATAGAAGCCCAGGGTCACTCCGTAACGATGGCAGCAGTTTAACCCGCTATCTTCCATCATGGCAGCCGTGTCATATCTCTGATCTGAGATCTCGATGTTCTCCACTGCAAGGGGCACAAAATCCTGTACGGGAGATGGGGGGG
>SMGT01006178.1:179286-216252 GCA_004794575.1 Lanistes nyassanus
GGGGGGGGGGGCGCTCTCTCTGACGGTCCTAGGACGAGCCGGAAGTGACGGATTGCTTTGTGTTGTGTACGAATCGATGATATCGGGTAGCACCTGCATAGTTCGTCCCCCCCACCCCTAGCCCAGCTCTGGTGTGGTTCGACTTTTGTCTACGGACTCAAATTTGGCTCGCGGGAGACAACTGTTTGATGGATCTGGTGAGGCAGTGTACATGTTGAATTTCATAATGCGCACGCACTCATGCAAGCACGCGCAAGCACGCACTAATTCTATACTGGCTGTATCTCCAGTCAGGTCTATGCTCACGTTTATACAAAACCACAATGACGTCACTTCAAAGTGAATACATCTTTGACCATTTTAATTGTTTTGCCAAAATTACCCCAGTGACAATAACAATAGCAATTCTTGATTTTTTCTAATTACTATCCACTGTTCTATCTACAGGGAAAAAAATCAACTAGCGAAAAGTACCTTAAAGTTAAAAGAATAATTATGAACAATTAAGGGCCTACAAACTAATGAAGACTTTATACCAACTATCAACGACCTGCTTTAGAAGGAAATAGATCAAATTAGCTAAAGCACCTGTAATGAACTCGTACGCACAGAGAGAAAGATATATTTAACAATTTTTGATATCCAGTATCTCTAGCATAAAATATTTCAGCTACTTAAAAATATTTCCTGTGTGTAATAAAGCAGCGAAAGTTCAGGCCCCCCCCCCCCTTTTTTAACGAAATATAATTCTTTCGGGTATCTAATGTCCGTAACACAGGATATATTCTATCCTAAGGTCTGCTTTCGGATTGTGCAGAATCTCTCGAGTCGGTTAGAACCTAATGTATGCAAGTAGCTTACAGTTCGATCAGCGTTAATCACAAGTACCCTGTATTTGCACTCATAGTTATTAGTCTCCACTGGCGACTTATCTGTGACTAGATACATCAGCCATGACAGTGACGAAACGTTCGGCCGCAGTAAACACAGTCTTCCTTTTTCATTAGGCTTGTGGCGCGGGGTGTGTATAAACAGAGCCAGGCGCGATCTGGCCCATACACTTCCTTCAACAATCTCCATAACGTGGCTCGATCGAAGCGCGGGTCGGGATTTATGCAGGAGGATCTCGCAAACTAATGGACCCATTGTCGGCGATCGAAAAGCCAGGGAATTAATCGCGGAAAACATCCTAACGTTTCCTCCAGATGTTTGCCAAAATCCGACAGAGCTGCCTCCATGCTACAGCAAAACAAAAGAAGCTTGGCGTGCAGGGGACGCAACTCCCAATATGATCGATAACCGCATTGCCGGACTTGGCTTACTTATGCCGTTTGCATGCATCGAAAAACACTGTAATATTCCGAAGACAAGGCACAAGAGGAAAACTTCCTTATGTCTACGATCACGTGCGGGGACATGTTAGTCTGTTCTTGCCAGCTTGAGGAATAGTCTTCTAACTGTTATTTAGCCACACGAGAGCCCCAATACTACTCCACCAGTCAGGGCCCGCAGGGGCAATGTATGGATTATTTTGACAAAGGGAAAAAATATCTCAAGGGGCTACCTAATTTAGTTCGGCTTTCCGAAGTATGACAACAGTTCGATGTGAATTCTAAAAAAGACGAAAACGAAATCGCCAGGCCATTTGAAAGTTGTTGTTTGGACGTTGCGCGAAGTTTGCAATGTGGCAGTCTGCTCGACAGACCCTCCAGATGCTTGCAGAATCACTTCAGTTGAACGTCTTATTTCAAGAGCCAACATGCTTTTCAAGCAGCGGGTTTTTTCCCCGACGTTCGTGCGCTGAAAAATCCGTACTTTGGCGGTGAGCCGGTTAGATACAGACGATGAGGGCAAACTGCCTGAATTTCACAGCTTGTTCCTTTATTCCTTCAGGTCTTCCTTTTTTTCCCTTTGTTCTTTCTTTAATCCTTCCTTTATTTTTATAACGGAAACCAGGGTTTGAAATTAACAGTGCCCCCACTGCGTGAGGCAAGTAAGTTTAGCTTTCAGGCTACTAACAGTCCCGACGAAATTTGGTAAGCAGATGTTTTTCAAATAATTTCACAGCTACTGAATGATTTGGCGTCCACAGGTCACCTTCGTGGAAGTACAATTTATGCTAATATTTTCGATTGGGCAGGTATAAACGAATTGTGAATTAATTTGAAGTCATAGGATGCACGTACTTCACGAGAATTCTTATCTGCCTTTCCAGTCATAACAGCCGTCGTTAGGTCCGTTCGCCTTGTATATTTTTCATACTTGTTTACATGTTGACAGGAGATAGGAAAACTCATGCAACGCTACCCTGAAAAATGGCGTAACATCGATAAGTTCTATATCTAACATCTGGGTGAGCATTAAGTACCTGCATTGTCAGTTCCATTACGTGTTGTTTTATATTTTTTGGAGGACTTAAAAAGATTTGTACAAGAAGATAAGTTGGGTAAGACAAGAAGATAAGTTGGGTAAGACAAGAAGATAAGTACAAGAAAGTGTGCACCAGCTTTGACCTTGATATGTATACCCCAGCTATGACCTTGATATATCCCCGTCTATCGTTGCCTGACGTACAGCATCATCGATCTGTCGTCGCCAGCAAGACAGATGCCGCAAGCTGACTAAGTCTTACATCGATCGTCCTAGTGAAAATGGAGTGTTTGGGCATATTTTAGGGTCGTTTTGTCTTCAGGTTTCACAAGACGAATATGGGGGGGGGGGGAGGAGGAATAAACTGTGCTTTGCAATGAAACTCACATTCACGCGCGCGTGCAAGCATGCGGTTGTGCAGCCCGACACGCACAAGCGAAAACTTCTGCAACAATGCAAAATATTTTTAAAATTGAGTGTGCGTGTCTCTCGAAATCCCTCGTGAGAAGCGTCGGGGTCGGGGTACCTGTGGGACTACTGGATGTTTGGCGACACCTGGCCAGTTAAAGGGTAAGCATATCTCACCTCCGGGGTTTTGACCGACGCCACTCGGATCAAATTAACCGGTGCCTGTCGGGACTTTGGCCCTGCAGGCTTAACAACTGTGCGTGTTTACACCTGACGCGACTGAGAACGTGGCTTTTGGTCTGCAGTTAATCTCCTTCATTATCACCTTCATTCCAGTCCTATTCTCGCATCTCTTCCCTCCTCACCTGTACCCTGTCTTTCGTGCTCTCCTTCGCTGTCTTCCTCGGTGGCGGAATACAGTTTTCGATGTGCTTGTCGAACAAAGTATTTGGGTTTGCCTGCGATATGGATTTCTAAAGCGAACTTTCAGGAACTTAAAATTGGTCAATAGGACATAAACCACATGAAAAGACATTCTGATACAAGCAAATGTTAAACAGAACGGTAGGCGGACAGAAAGGCTGAGAGAATGACTGACAGGCTGATTGTTAAAGATATGGAAGACGTCGAGAAGAACATTAGACTGGTGTTGGACATGTGTTGTAGCTAAAATACCCCCAATAACACGAAAGCCTCGACAAATGACTTCAAAGTCATGGGATTGAATTAAAGGACAAAGAATAGCAAAGATAAATATGTTTGATCGTTCCTGAAATTTCCAGAAGCCTGCACCAGACACCTACATATCGACTTCTTACGAGACCCACTCGATCCCATGGTATTAAAAAACCTTTTTTCGTGTTTGCGAGAGATCTGTGCTGCTCAAAAGTGTCAATACCGGCATTTCAGACAGAATAGCCTTCGGAACTAATTCCACTGCAACGATTCTCCCTCTTGTTTCCGATAGACATTATTCGGACGGGATATAACAAACGGCTGCTGTTGCTATAAAATTATAAGAAAACGAAAATCCTTACGAAATGACGAAGAAAAACATGAAATTATACACCAGGAAAGAGCAATGAAAGTTTAATAAGATCGATCGTTAGACATTGCATCACAAGAGCGCGTCTGTTGTTTCTGTAAGATGGGGTGGGTGGGAGTCAAAACTGGAGGAAGGAAGGGCGATGATGCTTGATTAACCCTCCTCTTGCATCTCGTGGAGGCAGACTGAGTCCAGTATTGTAGAATACATCACCTTGTTCAAATGGATTTTTGGAATCCTAGCACGCGGCGAGGTACGGATGAGCCCGTGAGGACGGATGAGGCGTATTTGAACAGCAGGCTGCGTACGGCAAGCAATTTTGTGATAAAACAATGACTTGTCAGCAATTGAGTGAAAACGCGTAAAACCGGTTTCAGTCGGCATATTTTCGAGCAGTTTGTACTAGCTGGACACTGGGATTAAATACGTGTAAAATGCGAAAACGTGTAATATTAGAGGGAAAGCATGGGAGTAACTGGGTCTTATCACTAAGCTCCGCGCTGTGGGATTCATCGAACTGATAGCTGCAGTAAGATGGCCGGTGCTAATAGTTTTATGTTCGAGGGGTGGGGAGTGGGGGGAAGTGGGAAAATGGAGTCTGCACAACCCTTTTCCTCTATGACAGAATCCTTGGCCACTGCTGGAATCGAACCTCAAACCAACGACCTGCGAGTCCGATGCTGTAACAAACGAGCTATCCCGACAAGGCACTTGTAATTCTGGGATTCTCTAACAGCCCTTGGAATGTTCCTCTGGTCTCATGCTGTTATTATCTTAAAGCCGAATTTCTTTTTACCTGAATGTAATAAAGTGTAATTCATTAACGGTGAAAACGAGTAAGTTTGACGTAACTGTACATATTGTATTATTGTAATATTCTGTACTATCCTCACGTCCCCACCGGTTATGAGCCGAAAGCCTGACTTACAGAATTGTCTTCATCTTTGTCACAGTATTTATATGTTTTATCGCCCATGCATGAACACACAAAAGCATATACACAAGCGGGGGGCTCCTACATACACACTTGTGCAAGCACAAGCACACATGTAATGTCATCATCATATTATTATTGTTGTTGTTGCCTTAAACTATAATGCTGACACGGCCTTAATTTGCCTAGGAACCATAAAGCCCACATCTGACTGTATTAATTATATGTACAATAAGTGGATTAATTTTATGTACATTACGTGTGTGCATTATATTTACGTTACGTTAATGTAAATCGCTGTTACTTCTCTACGTGCAATAGTCACAGTTTTGTATTTACCCATTAGAAACACGGCGGCGGGTCTCGTCAGGCAAAATGGAGCCAGACGGGTGAGACAGAGACAGGTTGTTAGGTTCAGAAACAAGGTAATCAAGTCAGACCATAAGAAGTTCATCAGGCCGCCAGAACGAGGCTGATCACATCAGACGAATATCGAGGCTGGTCTGGTGAGGTATCATCGAGGTAGGTCAGGTCAGGTCACGTCACGTCACGTCAGGTCAGATCAGGTCACGTCACGTCACGTCACGTCAGAGGACAACAAAGCCAGGCAAAAGTCGAGACCAAGCAGGGCGCGGCACAGGTTTTGCTTTGGTGGTCAAACGTAAACCTCAGGTGTTTCAAGGACTTTCCCGAACTAACGAATGGCACCGTTGTTGGTCAGAATCTATTACAGCGTGGGTTTCATTGCCTTTTTGAAAAACATGGGAACGTGGGCAAACCTGAGCTTCAGTTCTTCGAAGGAAGAGAACTGGAAACTGTTACGAATTAGTAAGGAAAACTGAAAAGCGATTTTTGATCTTCAGCAAAGATCTCGGAAGAATATCTCTGTTGGATGATTACGATATTTCGGATGCAGGTTGAGGTCCCTGTGGCACATATGTTGCCACCCCACACCACCTATATACCACCCACGCTCAGAAACAAAAGGGATTTAACATCTTTCGGATCATATTCCCTTGCACCGATGAGGGGGATGCTTGGGACAAGGTGGTGGAAGGTTAAACAAAAGTAAGAAGAAAGAAACACGTGCAATACATTCCTGTTCCTGAAAAAAAAGCCTACTCCGTCTCTTCCTCCCTCAATCAGACTTCGTCATGAACAAGTTAGCGACGTACATTCATTCACGCAAGCCTATTAAAAATGTTAATAAGTAGGGCTAGAGAAAATAGTGGTGTTCTGAAAGACTTGTTCATATTCCCAATATTCCGAGATGTGCAATCTTTCACAGCTAGAGATGGTACGGTCACCTGTCTTAATCGATATTTAGAATTGGACTTTTCATGCTGGAAGCTTTCTATTGATAGCGTTAGCACAGCCCAACAAGACGGCCTAGGTGGTTTAGTGATTAAGGAGTCCGCTTCCAAGATGGTAGGTCAGTGGTTCTCACCCGGCCGAGTCATACCTAAGACTTAAAAACTGACAATATGGTAGCTGCCGTGCCAGACGCCTGGCACTATAGGGAACAGTACTAGGACTGGTTGGCCCGGTGTCAGTATAATATGACTGGGTGGGACAGTACTGGAAAGGAAGCCCGTGTTGAGACAGCAGTCCTATGTGTGGAAGCACGTAAACTTGTTTAAGCAACACCCACTTGATGTTGACTTAGTTTGTGGCGGCACATCAAGCAACAAACAGAACAACCATTTTGCTATAAAATTTACGCGAAAAATACTTCTCCAAAGCGCGATGCTTAGAAGTGGTAATGTAAAACAATGAAATGCCCTTTGTTCCACTGTCTTCAGCTGTCTAGCCGGGTTACACCAGGTCATTAAACAGCCTCGTCCTAATCGGGCGGCAAACTTAGAAATCGACAGAGCGTGTTTTAGCGACCGCATCGCAATGTCAGGTAATTAAGAAATAAGCTCTGCGGGCGAAGTAAATACGAAGAAGACAAAAGGTTCAGATGATGGACAGTTGGAAGAAAAATCATTTGAAGCAACATTTTTATCGTCAGCTGAAATGTTTTTGCCCGTTGTCAGGTAAGATGGATTAATTCGACCTGTATTTTTTTCCTGTTCACGGAACTATCTGAGCGATCTCTTTCTGTACATTCAGCTTGTAATCCTCCGAGCCTTAAACTCCGTCTGTTATATCTCTGTTTCTCTGTTTCTCTTTTCCTCTCCCCTTTTTCTCTTCACCTCTCTTTCTTTCACTCTATCTATTTCTATCTACAGCTTGCAACATAGCGGTAGCCGATACAGAGTGTCCCGGGTTTGGATCCCACGTCTGGCACACGTACTTTTTCCGCAGGTAGCATTTGTTTTACAGAGCTAGCTGTTGCGGGTTAATTTTGCAGGTTCTTCGGTTCTCTTCCTTTTCTTCTTCTCCATCACCCTTCGTCAGCCTGACGTCCGATAACTACTGTCTCCTCAAGTAAAAACCGAACGCTGTTCCAGTCGAGAGAAACCACAAAGATAAAAGCGATGCGAGGTTCATTTTCGCACAGCGAGTTGCGCGAGCAGAATGCTGCGTTCCTGCCAGTCTTCGCCTGCAGTTTTAGCCGTTCGCAGCGCGTCTGCGCCTCAGCCTGCAACAGCGCCACCTCGTGTCTGGAGCAGAGCACATCAATCATGAGAAACCTTACTTTTAATCCCCAAGAACGGCCTAGGCTCCACGTTTAAAAGGAGCTAAGTCATGATCAAGACGCACGCTGATATTATTATTCCCGGAGTCCTTAAAAAAAAAGTTTATGTATTCAGCTAAGGAAACATTTCTATGTCTTGCTGTGGTCGTGCAGAAAGACTCAACCGGATAAGACTGAGAAAAAAGAAAAACTTTTGCAAACGGATGCCTTTTCTTAAGAGTAGGAACGGAGGCTGGGAACGGAAGGGAGAATCCGTATC
This sequence comes from Lanistes nyassanus, assembly GCA_004794575.1. Taxonomy (NCBI): domain Eukaryota; kingdom Metazoa; phylum Mollusca; class Gastropoda; order Architaenioglossa; family Ampullariidae; genus Lanistes; species Lanistes nyassanus. Next base: position 186,947 of record SMGT01006178.1, read on the forward strand.
AGCAAAATCTTTTTCGAGGAGGCGTGGAACGGGGGGAGGGGGGAGGGGATGGGAGAGGACAGGGGCGGGTTGACCTTATGCATTTAATTTGTCAGGGTCTAGGAGCACACATAAACTGCATGACTCTTCCCTTTACGACCAAAGTTCACTGCCGTTGTCTGAGATGGATTCCTTCTCCGGCGATGCACCTTGGCAAACAAAAGAAATAATAGGTTAGAAAATGGACTCTGGAAAGCAAACGTAGATGTCACGAGGACACGATAAAGCTCTGGTGTACAGGAAATCGAGCCTGCGAGCACGAGCAGTCTATAAAATTTAGACGTTTTGTGTGTGTGTGTGTGTAGGTTTTGCTGACCTGCACTGAAAATAGAACAAGCTGTAACTGCATTCTATTAAAAATTGTCGCAATCACAAGTACAACTTCCATGACTAAATAAAATCAGACCACAGAACATATTCAAACGAAAAACGTTTCTTTGGAAGGGAGAAAAAAGTCAGAGCAGGAGCATGGCTGATATCTCGGAAACAATTCACAACGAACATGCATGAACTTTGAGAAAGTTTAAAGATAAAATTACGGCGCATTTGCAGTAACTTTGTGGAAAAACCGCTGGGAATTCCATCTTGAGCAAATTTAAAAGAAAAGCTGCTGCGGTTCAAATTGCACTGCTTGATCCCGCAGTCAAGAGAAAGACAGACAATTTCGAAGAATTATTCGCCAAAACCTTGCAGTGAGATGGAGAAATAAAAAAAACCCCAACCATCAAGGCCTAGGGCATGTAAGCTTTGATGGATACGTGTTGATCACATTTTCTCCACCTTCCTTCTAGCGTTGTGCTTGCATGCGTGCTTGTGGACGCTTGCGTGTGGGCGCTTCTTTTCCCTCTGTCTGTGTGTGTCCGTATTCGTATGTGTGTGCGCTCGCCCCAGTGTTGTGTGTGCATGGAAATTCAGATTTAGACCCTGGGTGTTTATTCACAAATGGCTGATTTCGCGCTGGAGCAACAACAGTGTTATTTAACCCAAGAAAAATGAAAATTATTTCCTCTAAGTATATTTTCTTCGACTGTCTCAGCACCGATCTGTTATTCCTCTGTTTAATTTCTACCCACCCACCGCCCACAACACCCTCCCTCCCATTACATAGAAAGCAGACGTTAAAACCATAGCAAATGTGAATATCACTTGCCTTAACCTTTGTAATTGTTCTCTCTTAACATGTTTCTCGGATCTAATCACGACTGTTTGCCCATCTGACCTAGGCATGCATCACCCTAGTCAGGCGCCACCTGTGGAACCATATGATGTCATCTTTCCAGAAAGAACGCTGTAAATTTCCTGCCAGGGAAAATGCCTCGGACTTCTCTCGCCACCCGCGCGGGGGAGAAATGGATTCTATTATTGCTTGCTGCTACCGTTTATTTCCCTTCTCTCACCGGCCCTCCGTTTTTTGTTTTGTTTTGGTGAAAAAGCGCTTCCAGCGGCCTCTTGGTGCTTTAGATCGGACGGAGACAGTCAAGAAAATCCTACCCTTCCTGTTCAGAGAGATATGGCACAATTCGCACGCAGCGACCAGGTACAGAATTCACCTGTCGCAGTGCCAGGTGAATATACGGCCATTTATCACGCGCCGGCGGAACTGGGCGAGGAAGAGTGATGGAGAGTTATCGATCCTGTCGGGTAATCTCAAACGCGTGCAGTTTCCTACTGCGCCATGGTCAGTGTGTCTAAGGCTGGGATGGTATGCAAGAGACCAGGTATGATTGAGCCTAAGATTGTGGGTTTACCGCGGACTGGGTAATATGAAACGATTTCTCTCATTAAAAATGCAGTTTCTACACTGATTGAACTTTCGAGTGGCTTTGACCACCTTGATTATTTTTACCTTACTTCTATGGTTTATTCTCAGTTCCCAAAAAAATGCAGTTTGACAATCTGACCGTCGTTTTCAACTCGCGAGCAGAAAATTCCAATTCCTGCATACGGCCCCAGGGTCTCCGTGCTGCCAAGGCCAGCAACGCATCTCCACGTCGCTGCCCGACAGGGGGCAGCAGTGAGCATGTCAGTTACCGGCGCGCGCTGGCAAAATAACCTGCCCAGAAAGTTCGGCTGGCGCTCTGCGCAATGGTGGCCACCCACTGAAATGTTTCTGTCTAAAATGTCTTCTTGTATTTTCTCGTTTGTCACGTGCAGCGAGCATCCACTAAACCTTATGACTTGGACGCGGGGGTCTGGTGCACGAAGATCAGAATTCTGGGCACACGACAGCATCTTTCTGCAGTCCCTGAGTCCCAGTATCGTTGGCATGCCAGTCACGAACTTGTCCTGAAGTGTTTGCATGCGCACGCTGCAAATACAAGACGAACGGCTGAGAAACGGTCCGAACGGTACCTTCTTCCATCTATCACTTCCCCGCAGTCTTTCATCTTTTCTCACCGTCTCTTGATTCCCCTCTTACGCACCAACATCTACACACCCGTCTGTCTGTCGCTCCTTTTGTCTTCCGATCGATAATGTACTTGCTCTGTGACACATCACAAAGATCGAAAAACGATACTTCAAAGTTTGCAGAGATTCGTTATGCTTATCGATTTAGTTGTTTCCAAACTTCCCCAACATGTCGGGATTTTTTAAAGGGGCAGAATAGCGACATTTTCCTGATAAGTACATAGCAATTATCTTCCTAAGAGCCCATTACATTAGGAAGCGGGGTTTGTTGTAGCTACAGAGCAGGCGTATACCCAAACGTGAATTAATAAAATTAAAATCAATGCTTACCCCCCTTCCTTCCCAAGGTCACCGGGGCTGCTTCTTGGCTGAATGTTCGTGCTTTGTGAACTTCACATTTTTGATCAATCTTCTTTCTTCCTTACAAAATTTTATCTTTGAATTAAAATGTTTCAGAAGTTGTAGTCACTTAACTGTTACGTGATATACACATTTGAGCATCTCCAACCCTCCCAACCCCCCCCCCCCCAAAAAAAAATGCTGAGAGTTGATGTTACAGGGGAAGGTAAAGGTACTGTTGTGAGCATCGAAAAATGTTACCAGGATCGTTTCTTGCGTTCCTTAAAAATTCTGTCATACAAGCAGCAGGCAGCATTTTTCTTAGACATCTCCTGTTTTTTCCCCCTGTTTGACATGTGACACACACCAGAAACTGTTTTTGCAAAAATCAGCTTCCACTGTGTTGTGCATTGCACAGCACGCTGTTGTTTTCGAATGCTGCTGCCGACAATACTGGGCTTGGCGCCAGTCTCGTTTCCAAACGTTCAGTCGTCTACTGTCCAGCAGCAGAAACTTGTTTAATTTCTGGAATTATACTGTCTTTTAATGACCAATGCATCCTTTTTCACACTTCTATTCATTTATAAGATCGTAGGGGATATGGATTGTTTGAGACCCCCAGTTTTCTGTGGGCCAGCAGCTCCACTACCCCGCTGCCTGAACTTCTCTAGCGCATGAGGTCAGGTGCCTATTCATGGTCGAGTGAACTGGGGGAAGTGTGGTGCGGCAGATGGATAATGAACGCACGCTCTAACCACTCGGCCATCCGTTTCCCCAAAAGAAAGTAATTTGTAATGACCGGGTTGTGAGCATTCCTTTAAACTGTAGCCTCCCACCTCGCTACCAGGATCACCTACATGGGATCAGACATGAAAATCAAGTTTTCCGATAAAAGACATAAACAAGTCCCTAGAAATCTGGGGGCTAACTCCACCACGCTTTAAACTTTTATGAAAATCAAGTATTTGTTCACGAATGAGGTCATTATATCACGGAAGCGGGGAACAAATATCTCAATGTTTCTATCACATGTTATATATTTTTAGTTTTAAAAATCGAATGAAAAAAGTGTCGGCATCTACTTATTTGTTCTTGCATAATTGTTTATCTTACAGATGGCTTGAGACTTTTTTCTAAACTATATGCCTGGGTGAATAGCGTCCACAACATTTTCATAAGCTGCACAAAATAGTTGAAAGGGATGTTTAGCCTCTCCCTCTCTCTCCAGTGTTGATTGGATTGTGTATTTGTTACTTGCACTAGCTCTGCTCACAGTTACGCATTGTACAGAAGACCATTAACCCGCCTGAACAGCTTGAACGGTAACCCTAAGCGCAGGCACAGATTACAGCGCTACCAGTCTTCCCCTCAATAATTTATTCGCCGTGCACCGGTCACCCTGCGTCCCTCAGAACGTGCGTAATGAGAATGGGCGGTCCTTATCTGCGGTGTTGATTCGTTTTTATGTCGATTGAAACATTTAATTAGAATTGATGAAGATTCTTCTTCCCTGGTGAGGAAGAAATTTCGAGATTGATTATAAAGGGAAAATTGAAAATCAGGAACGAAAGCCACCGACCTAGGTGATAAGGGGACGGATTTGGACAGCGGAGAGAATGGTTAGGATGTCACACAACCGACGTGCACACGCCACACGTACTGCAATATCCCGGACACGCATGCGCACGAAGTTCTCAGATAAGGGAGGGGAGAACGGGAGGGACTGTGAATCTAAATAGTTCAGGGTGTTCCGTTGCGTTTGCCGTTTTGATGATCGTAAAGCCCGTGCATTAGATCACTAGGTTTTGTGTTTTACGACTTCCACCTCGGCTTGCGGCAAGGTCAAACGTGGCAGGTCTTTGTAACCCGGGAGCGTTTAGTGGCTTAGCGGATGATGCGAGACGACGTCTGCCGATAGTCTAGATCTGTCGGTCTTCTGTCGCCGGCCGACATCGACTTCCATACTAGGTGGAGACTGCTGAGCTCTTTACTATGGCGTAATGAGTGATCCACAGGCTCTCTCTTTTGATATTCAACTGATTTTCACGCAAGTGCGCACTGCCCAACGCATTCACAAATAAATGATTTAAATGATGGTTAAACTTATGCATTGAACGGACGTAATTTTTTACCCTTGTGTGATTTGTACTGTTACGATCCGCTGTCACAGCCACACGTTACTGCCGACAACCCCCAATATAAAACTAATGCGCCACAGTGGCGCAACCGCGATATACGACGGTGCAGCATGTGATGGCAAATCAAAATCTCGCTGTCATTCATGTTGTTGCAGTGGCTGAAATGGCATTTCAGTAGTAATGCAAGCGCAGACCTTTCTCAGATTACCAGATCCGATAGGGTGACTACAAACCCCATAGGTGTGAGTAGTCTTGTGAGCCAAATGCGTGCGTGCACGCAGGTCAGAAACATTCTTTTCCTTTTCCCTTTTCTAGATTCGTTGGAAGTCTGCTGTCAGTCAGCACTTGTTTTAAAGGTTTTTGCTAGCTCATAGATCTGACCACACCCAGTTCAATACGCATCACACTGACTTTTAGATGAACCACTTTTGGAGAGGATGGGAGGAGCTCATCTGCATGAAGCCTTTACTAAAATGTAAAAGGAACACGTGGTATTTACAAAGAGTGGATTTACCGCCGCTGAACAAGGGGGAAAATAGGGTGGTTGGGTGGAATAGTGCGGGGTTCTAAGTGCGCGTGCGTTCCTCTTCATCGTACGTTCTGCTGTCTGTACGACCGCCTCGGTGGTGTAGTGGTTAAGGGGTCCGCTTCCGAGGCGGGATGTCGGTGATTCGCATCTCGCCCGAGTCATACCTAAGACTTTAAAATTGACAATCTAGTAGCTGCCCTGCTAGACGCCTGACACTACAGGGAACAGTACTAGGACTGGTTGGCCCGGTGTCAGTATAATGTGACTGGGTGGGACTGAGGCCCGTGTTGCGCCACCAGTCCCACGTGTGGCAGCACGTAAACTTTGTCTAAGCAACACTGTCCTGGTATGCACACAGTTTGCAACTGGACGTTAAGCAACAAATAGCCCCCCCCCCTTGCTGTCTGTGCAGTGCATCCTCAGTAGTGGCCCGTGCTGACGTGGGACAGCCCGTTGTTAGAAGAATAGGAGTCACCACTAGCACTAGTACTTCCCAGCGCGTTCAGCGAGTTAGCTGGCCTCAGAGAGCTCTGTTATCCTTTGTTGTCAGTCGTCATCAGTATCGGGGAATGTTGGTTTGTGACTCACTCGATCAATGTAATGACTGCGTAAAGGTCTTTTGAAGTAGCTCCTCCCTCCCCCCACTCTCCCCAGCCCCTCTGCCGTTCTTTCAGTGACGTTCTTCGAACGTTCACGTCCCTGCTGGGTCTGTCCGCTTCCATTGATACACCACTTTCCACAGTGAGTCTGTGGCACTTTCTCGTTCACGAAACTTTAATTAAGTGCATTGGAATTACTATTTCTGCCTCGCTCTCTTTCTTTCAACACCAGCGGTTGCCTCAGCGGAGAGGGGGAGAGAGGAAAGAGAGTGGAGAGGTTGAACGAGCAAAGGGCGTTGCCCCCTACTATAGAGGCTTACCATAGGGGAACAGTTTTAATCACTGGGTAATGGTTCTAATTCACAGACTCCAAGGGAATAATGTCCTTATGTTCACACATAAACAGATGCGCTCGCACGAGAACACACATATACGTGAGACACACACACACACACACTATAATCACCGTTGAGTGCAACCAGGTTCTGTGTTCTATGAGGAAGTCGATGTGTGGGACTAGGGTCAAGAAAAACGGAATAAGGAGGGTATATTCGTTCAGGTTCGGGGAAATACAAAGTTCCCTGCGAACTAAATTCTGCTTCTGCCTCTCTGGTCTCTCGTAAAGCTTTAAATACGATCAGTTTGTACTCAGGCGCCAGTCAGCATGTCCAGGAATTTACGTTCCCGGCACGATGTCGCCAGGCGACTGTGTGGGGGGTCCGTCTCCCTCGTGGCCCAGGCTTTGCTTCACGTGCCGAACAGACTTTTGCACTCGGTCAAGCATGCGTCCGCACAACAGGTGCTACGAAAATCAGACAGAAATCGAGCGTACAGGAGGAGCGTAGAGAAGGGGTCTTAAAGACGGGGTGGGACGAAGAGCCGACCGGAGGTAGCCCAAGATTCAAGAAGATGCTGATGCCTCTCTCCTCGCTTTTTTTCCTGAGATTTTGTTTTCCTCTCGCTTGCTGGCTCGCGTCGCGTCGCTGACCCCTCGCTTGACGACCCCGCTGTCTGACAGGACCATCATGCTCTGCGCGCTGTCCGAGCGATGCTTGTTCATCAGTACGCTGTCCACGCAGTGCCGAGTCGAAGCTGGTGGGATGGCCCCGAACATTTTGTGGACTGCTCCTGGGGCAGCCGAGTCGCGCGATGCAATGTTATTTCTAGCCAGAAACCATTTTCGCAGAGCCTTTCCAGAGATGTTTGGGCATGGCATTGGTGGTTCATACACGCTGAGTTACTGTAGTTGTTCTACAGGGACTTCATTTTCCCCCCAGTTATCACGGACCTCTAAACACCACCATAAAAGGGCACAGGCAGTGTGCGTACGACTGCTTGGGGATTTAATAGAGGGGTTTACGTTGACGTCGTCAGACGCCATGTTAGCTACCAACGCATGCGTTATAACGTACAGTCGAATGTGTTCATACTGTTCTGCAAAAGGTGTCAGTTCTTTTTCTTCAAGTCATTAGAAATGAAGGTAAAAGTGGCAAGAGGCAGTGGTTTCTTTTGCAAAGCCATCTACTGCACAGCCAGCATGGCGTCTTGTGAAGTCTTCGCTAGCACTCACTACATGGTCGCGGTGAGCAGAACCAAAACAAAGTCAAAGTACTTTATACACCGATGGCTGAGATATATATTTTGGGTAGATCCTACGTTGAAGTAGTTTGGTAGCCTACCCAGCGGTTGAAATAATCCATGGGGATTCTTACAGCTTGTGGCCACAAGTAGGAATAGTCGTTTGTCTTGAAGAATTTTAAAAGGTTACTCAGAACTAGGGTAACTGGCTGTGTGTTGTTCGCGTAGGCCTACTTGCTTTCAGACGTGCTGTCTATTCGTCAGTATTAAGAATATGGATTACTTTCAATTTCAGTTCCTCTCTCGGTGATCTCTAAAATATAAAAGAAGGGAAGATCAATAAACTGGAAGCACATAAGAAATTACGTACCCTCAAAGATCAACTCCCCTTCCCCCCGCCAACCACTGTCCCGCAAACAGTTTTAAAAGATTAAGTCGTGCAATCATCATGCCCCAGTCGTACCTTTTATTTATTGAGCACCAAGCCCCCTTAGCCGTCCAACACGCCACCAGTGCACACCTACATGCGGCTGGGAATAGCGCATTCTGAACGCATCCCTAAACTTTTTTCTCTCTCTCTCCTTCGCCCAGGCGAGTTCGATTGTGATAAGGACGAGGGCCTCACTTGATTAGATTGGTGTTTACTTTGTCGACTACAACTTTTCATTACGCCGGTACTCCGCCTGTTAATCAGCTTCGATCCGTTTGCCGCTGATTTCGATACATTCCTCGAAACTTTCTTGCGCCTGATCCACAGCACGCACTGGCAGGGGTCTGCGTGCCCCTTAAAATTAAAAAAAATCTTTCTTCTGGAAGTTTTCTGCTGTGTCCTTGAAAGCATTCGCGACGGGGGACATGGAAGGGGAAGCAGCGCAGTAGAATGTTGTTCATGGCATTCACAAGGTTTGATTTAACGACTTGCTACGATGGCATCAATAGCGCCCCGGCACGTCAACAGGTTCCTCGTCATTTGCAGCCCCACAGCGCGCGCCAGCCTCAAAGTAGGCGTGTCGACGTCTCGGCGTGTCGACGCTGGAGAGCATGCGGTCAGGTTTTGTTTCGAATCCTCTTCCTGGACTGGCCCCTAACAAATGACGTCAGATGATGTAATGATAACTTCAAAGCCCAGCCGCCACCCCACCCCCCACCCCCAGCACGACGATAACAATGGTCTCAATAAATCACGAGAAGCATTATTCTGAGGGCATTCCTTTAGTTTCTCAGGCGTAGTACCAACGTTAAACTAATATACTCCTTAAAAACCCTGATTACATCACAGCTTCCTTGTGCTTATGTAAACAGCTACTGTTTGTGCCAATCCGCAGATAACGAACCGTACTTGACGAAAAAAAGTTGTACAAAAAATACTAAAATACTCTGCTAGATTTTATGAAGTGAATATCTAAACTTTCAAAATTCTGATGTCTCCTGCAATTTTTTTCGTGTTTAAGATGTGGTATTACTAAGCGAGATAATTTTCATGCACTGACTTTCACATTCACCAAGCCACGCATACTTGCGGGGCCGTACAATACTCTCTCTCTCTCTCTCTGCCACTCTCTCTGTCACACGAGTTTGATAACCTGTGTTACATCTGCGTTGATGTCTGCATTGTATAAATGAATTGTAATCTTATACCCCTTGATGATGACCGACTGGTCAAAGCAATAAAGAATCAAAATCACAATCGCTGTCACACATACTTACATTGTCTCTGTACACGCACGCAATCACGCACCCACGCATGCACACACACACACACGCAAAATTACATACGCCTATCATCAGCCAAGTGAAGTTTAATTGAAAACTTTGCAGATCTTTTCTCGTATATGCATTCACTCAGTAAAAGATTCACGGTGCGATTCGTTAGGAGATCTTACGGGCCGTTTCCGCTTAACCAGAGTCATTCTAATCAAAACCGCCTGTAATGGACCCTTTTCTCTGGAAACCGGACATCCTGCTTAGGACCAACAGGCATTCAAAGCAATACCAAAAGCCTTAGTGGGATGGACTATTCTACAAGTCACTTGTCTGCCAGGCTGTTCAAGCAGCCAGACGCCATGGAGAGATGGGACTTCTTACAACTTCGGAGATATATTTTTTTCCCCGTGAGGCGGAGTACGAGGACTGTCGAGAGCCCTGAGACGAAGAAAGGACGCTTTTGCCGAGAGCTCAGGCTCGGTGGAGATAAGCAGAGATGTATTGTCTGTGCGGTACTCTGTGAAGGCGCATCGAGTAGGTGGGAGTAGAGTGAAGAAGGAAGAACACTTACCCAGCAAGCGCTCTGTGCACCCAAGATCTGCTTCCCCGGGCATCTTGAGCGTGGCTGCTTGCCCTGCTGTGCTGCAACCGACGCTGGATGAATTAATCATTCTCAATTTACCGGTCACCCGTCTTTTGTGTCGGGCCCGCCCCGGGAGGATTAATCAGATCTCGTGAACCAGCTGGGATTAATCCAGCTCCCAGCCACAATCTCAGCTGCGGCACAGCTAGAGTCTGTTTTCCAAAAGTTTGGAATTGACTCCCGTTTGCAAATGGACCTCCACAAGCGCCATTTCCTAAGACTGGCAACTCGATCGCTGCAGGCAGAGGTGGAGAGAAAGCAACAAAGCGGTAGGTGTGCGGCTCTGGAAATTTGCGCTTTCTGCAACAACCGATTCGCCAAACCAGGGCAGGGAAATTGCACGGGCCGGTAATCTCGGCGTAAATTGATTTGCCTGTGTGCATTTGGGCATTTCAGGAATGGAAAAGCAGGAAACGAGACAGTGCTGCCGACACGAAGAAGCCAGTGTTTGTGCGGTAGCGGCAGCGAGGAATTGTGGGAGAAAAGGGGGACAACCCGCGGATCAATTGGAACTTGGTCTGACTCGCGACGCTTCTGCCACACTAGCAAAAGTTCCGATCTTGAAAGGGGTCACATGCTGAAGGTCAGCTGTGGTCGGTAAAGCTGAAGCACAAGGAATTCCCGGTAGAGTTTCAGTCGTCACGTCATTGGTATATTATTTTTATTCTACTACATTCCTTCAGTTCTATCAATGCATTTTTTCGGACACTGCCTCTGATGTCTCTCGTCCTTGAAAAGACATGACCTAGTCATTTATCTGTTTAATGGGCTCCAGTCCCGCTTGGGACTCACAGTACCTGCTGGGTCGAATAAAAAGCGTGGCAAAGAAATATTCTGACAGTTTTCAAAGAATTTTTTTAATTCAATCGAAAACAAAGCTTTGAGGAAGAATATTTTGTTTTCATTACCGAAATGAAGAGATGATTTGGATAACTCGGTGGGAACATTCGGTCAAACAGGTGTGCAGACACTAAAATGTGTCAGTTTAGATTTTATAGGCTACACCTTCCTATCCAACGCTAAAGAACTTCTAAATGGACCTTAACACGGTTTCACTGATTTTTTTTTTTTGGTTCTGGATCGCTGTCGTCTGCATGGCGCCACAATTATAGTAAACAATCTTCTCCATCTATGTTATAAATCCTCCGCTTTTTCACTTGCAAACGATTTAAGAAAAGAACTGTAGTGGGCCAGCCAAAAGGTTTCAAGGATCGGTTCCCACATTAAGTCAAGAGATCGTTTTCGCACCCGAAACCTAGGGTTCGCGATCGTTGTGAATTTTGTTTTGGATTAAGACAGTTTGTCCTGAAGGACACGTCCAGTTACCCCCAGTTCTTGTATGCAGTTACAGACCAAAAGATGCATGCTTGCGGGTTTTCTTTCATACCCAGATCATTTGGCTTAGGATAGCGTTATAGCATGATAAAACCCACCCAAATTCCCTATTCCGGACTCTTTTGTGGTCTTCCGTGTTGATTTTGGATATGCTGTCGTCCAAGCAATGCTCAACAGGGTACACTGGAACCTAGAGCCAAGAAGTCATCTAGAATCCTTGCTGCATCGTTGCTAGCTGATCATCAGGACCACGTCAGAGAGCCACCAGCGCCACGGAGAGAGGAGAATATTCTGCTGAGGCCGGATAGTCGAAGAGTATGCGTGCCTGAAGAAGCGACGCGTGGACGCTCAACCTCTGACCCACGTCTTGGCTTGCCAGCCCAATGTTTTCTTTCGTTTTTGCCTAGAGCGATTCTACTCTTCGCTGTGGTTTGTAATCGTGCAAATCTCGTTTTCTTTACCACGAGGCTAGATAATGGAATAACTATGGGTGTAGGACTTGGAATTATGGGCTTGCTTTACAGATGGCGCTCGAGATGTGGCTTCAAAGTCATGTCCATGAGGAAGAAAAAGAAACTTTAGGACATTGATGAAAAACATCGAAGGTTGAAAACTGGGAGCTGTATAGATTGCACTTCAGATTTTATGAGTGTAGAACTCTTGAAGTTTGTTCGCTTGCTTGAAGGATTGTTATTTGTAAATGTTTCTTTAAACAAGTAACAGATATTTTGGGAGGACTCAAAAATGAAATCATGGCAACTTTAAGACAACTTTTAAACTTTGGCAACAGTTTTTAAAAAATCTTAAAACACAGTTTACTAACAACCGTCTTAGACTATCGCCCACTTATTATTAAGAACAGGCTTTCATCCTGTAGTAGTATTTCCGTTTTTAGTTATTGTGGAGGATTCACTAACTAATATGTACACTGTCCTTATCTGATGTACCAAAATAGACATAAACATTTCTTCATCCGGGTGCTTTCTTGTCTACATTCAGGAGTATCTTAGGTGGTTTATTTAAGTCTCCGAAAACACGCGTTCACGCAAAGATGAGATGAAGGTAATCGAGGGTACAGTTAATACACATATCCTTTTGCAGTGAATGTTTTATCCTACATTTGACATGCAAGTCTTTGATGTCCGCCTTCACCATCTTTGATTACTTGTCTCGGGCAACAGCCATTAAAGATGTTAAAATACAGAAAATACCAAGAACACGTGACACGTGACTGCCGCAAGGGAACTGAGCCAAGCTAGAACAAGACAAAGACAGAGATGATCTACATGTTTCGGAGCACTACCCCTTCCTCAGGACGACACAGAAACGACAAAAAACAAAAACGAACACGAAAATACTTAGCTGCAGTAAAATACTGGCGAGGTTTTCCTAAAATTATTTAATTTCATTTTGTTAAGTTCCGACGTGACTTGATAGGATTCCGCAGTTCTTCTAACGTATTTGCAAAAACTGAGACATTGCGAGAGAAAAAGAAAACCGACAAATGCCCTGGATTTACGCGTTACATTAACATGAAGGTTGGGGCAGGTTCTGGGTTGCCCACGGTTCCGTGTGAGGTCAAGATTAGCATTACGGCAAGCAATTCCAGACAGGAAGCTGACGTATTCTGCAGCTTGAAGGTCAATGCCTCCAGAGCCGCTTCCTCGATCATTGATTCCTGCACTGAGTTTCACTCATACCGAATGCATCTTTTTCTTCAGGAGCACAACAGGAAAGCGCATTCACTTGAAAAAAAGAGAGAAACGAAAGAAGGGAAGGGGGAGGTTGGGAGGGGGGCTGGAGGAGAGCTTATCAGGACAGCGACGTCCGTTGCAGAAGAAATCATTTTGCTTTAAAAATCACTTTTAAATTCTTTACATTACACAATAGGAGGGGTGTGGCTGTGGAAATGGCTTAAGTACTAACGCTTTTAAAGTCTTATACTCGCACTAGCAGGAAGTTGGGGTTGGGTTGTGTGCTGCATCCCTTGACAACCGGAGAAAAAAACTCGCGAAAATGAAATATTCTTTCTTGTATGTTTACTTTGATTGATTGATTGATTGATTGATTGATTGATTGATTGATTGATTGATTGATTGATTGATTGATTGATTGATTGATTCAAATTGTTTGTGGTCTTACCACTCACATCAGATAAATATGGGTGTCTGTATTCACGCGCACCATACCGGTACAGAAAGCATCAGGGGTTATGCCGCAAATGCACAATTCTCGGCTTGGACGTACAATGATTTGTGAAATACCAGACGAGCGCCCGCCCATTTCCATCAACAGAGATAACGACGGATGAGCAGTCAGATGAGTTTGACGATAACTACAAACTCGATCTTCTTTCCACACCGTCAGTCAGTGTACCCCCGAAATCTCATTGCTGACTGCGCAGGCGCAAAAGTGCGCCATCACTTCACGGACGCCGGGCTGGGAAAATTCTATTACGGAATTCATGTGGTACGCCACACCATTTCAGATACGTTGCCATCGATTCCTATTTGTCTCCGAGTTACGTTTGACTTTATCAGCCACGTAGAGAGACTTTTTATTCATTTTTAACTTTGTGCTCCATTTCTTCGGTAAAGGCGGGATGCACGTTCGCGAACGACTAAATGCTTTTCAGACGCAGAGGGGCTGCGCGTGGGTGCGTGCGAGGCTACGCTTGCGTCAAAGTGTATCTTTTTGCACTGGACACCACGCCCAAGGAGGTAACGAGCTGCGCTATTCTGAGACACTCGAGATGATTTTCCAGCAGGAGAACTTGTGGCCGCAAGACCCTGGGCTTAGTCCAGCCATTTTCAGAAAAATTGTAGGGGCGAAAATGTGGTATGGGGGTTTGAAAATGTCACACGTCCATAAGGAAGATGACTCCTCCTACATTTTTCTACCCCCACCCCATGGTTGGTTGGTTGGTTGGTTGGTTGGTTGGTTGGTTGGTTGGTTGGTTGGTTGGTTGGTTGGTTGGTTGGTTGGTTGGTTGGTTGGTTGGTTGGTTCAAATGGAGCCAGTCAATGATTTCACGTTCTGTACAGCCCACATCTTAGGGGTTTGAAGTGTAGCAAGAGAGGGAGAGAATGTTTCTGGAAAATTCAGCCTGCTCCCTGTATTTGCCTCGAACTAGATGCTGATGCCAGAGGGACCACGGACGTTCTTCGTTCTGTCTGACACAGTAATAAAAATGACTCCGAGTGTTTGGGTAGTAGAATTTCATAAATGTCAAGTGTTGCCACCAAGCAGCGTTTCTTCATCAGTAGGTGGTGGGCGGGTGGGACGGTGGGACGGTGGGATGGTGTCTGGTTAGGGAAGGAGGGGTCCTGGGTGATGCCAGGGGAAGGAGGGTGCTGGAATCACATGGAAGCCTAGAGCTGTGGGGGTCTACAAAGGCCTCTGCTGGACCAGGCACTGGGTAGCCTTTGGAAGTAGTGATCCTGTTCGGAGTTGTCAGCCCTGGACGACTCTTCATCCTCCGGGCTTTTCGGTCAGCTCGTGTCCACTCAGGTCAAGTGGCAGGGGTCAAAGTTCGAGAGGCGTGTGTCGAAGTTAATGAGGGTGGGCTATCCTCGATTCTCCTGGAAAAGGTCATCTTTAGAGTAACCTGCGTGACGCCAGCTTCCCAGTACGGAAACAGGCTGGCCGGTAGGAACCGCACTTTACATTATGCGTCTTGCGTCGAGTAGCTTGCATCTCCCTGCGTGGTGCTAAAGGAATGAAACTTTCTGCTTTCCTTCCTTTCCGTTGTTGGTTTCTGTTCTTATTCTGTGGTCCTGCGACTCAGCTTCTCTAATAGCTGAAGTCACGTACCACATACAACAAGAGTTACTTGAAACGTTCAAAGTGACCGTATGCAGACGCATGCGACCAAGGATTTCATGTAATTGACTCTTGTTGTATTTGATAAATTAAGCGCTCGGTCCTCGTTTGTTGTTTATCACGTACCACATCCCAACAAAGACTGTCCGTGATTTTTTTGGTGGGGGGGGGGGGGAAGGCAGCTCACCTCTCTTCCGTGCTGCCTCGTCCTCCTTCCAAAAAAAAATCTAATGTAACTTGCCCGAACGATCATGCAAGGACACGGAGCATTAATGTAATTAATTTTGGACCAGAACACGAAACGACGGCCTTCAAGCACAGAATGGAATCGGAAATGGAGTTAATCCAGTTTGCAATATTCAATATTACGTGCTTGAAAAAAATTCCCCTTCTCTCCGGCCTACATTGTCATCGTCATCATCGTCTTCGTCGTCACATTGTCATCGTCGATATTGTCGTGTTCATGACACGACCCACGGTGGAAAGGGTACGGTGTGAATAAAAAGAACGTTCTCGACACACTCACGTGCATACCTGTGTGACATTCAGCTGCGACAGCCGCTTTCACGCAGAGGGTCTGACGGAGCACGCGCGGCTGATCTCAGTCGATCAGAGAAGCCCGATAACCACTTGCGGACGATCAGGATCACGGGCGATAAACATATCCAAACCGAAGCTCGGGCGAGGGGTAATTAGCAGCGGCACGTGACCACGCGAACTAGAGGAATCGATCAAAGGAACCGTGTTCGCACATACTCGATAAATATTATCGTGTCATCTAGAAAATTCGCCTCCCGTCGTTTAGCACCCCCACAGGGCGCATGCGCTGTGAGGATCGATTGAAGCGCGTCACTGCTTCGTCACGCGGTTTTTGTATGAATATTTTTCAAGTGCGTGCACTTTGATATATCTCCGTGCTCGTGACACGGTGCTATCTGTCCACTCCTCCCTCAGAACAAACATAAAGAAGAGGAGGGGGATGGGCTGGCGTGTCGATCTCTCAGAACTACAGATGGGGGAGTAACTCCTGCTAGTGTACATGCGTGCATCCTAGTATCCCACAGCTTAGTGAATATCAGATCAATATGGCGCACAACAAAGATGACGCTGTCACTCTAGGGTGATACTGATCACGTTTACACGTTTTTGATTTGTTCTGTTCTTTCCTGTGTATGAGCCTACTGCTTCCCGACTCATCTCACCAGTATCAAACGGTAAGACCCTTTCACTACCTCCTCCCGACAAAACGTTCGCACAGGCGCGGACGCGCGGACACGCAGACACGCACGCCCATGTTTGTATAGCAGTCTCAATCTTTACAGAGAATATGTATTCCAAAAGTAGCTTTAGCGGTGCAGAGAAAATCACAGAATCGGAACTTCCGGCTTAGCGGTAATCATCCTGTCTTAACTCCCCTAACAAGAGGATGAAGGAATTTAGGGGACCTAACTCTTTCCTCTTAGTCCTAACACCTTCCGCTGATGTTTCCTCAATCCTGCAGACATATAGTAAGTCCCTCCGGGATCGGGTTTGTTAAGATCCTCAAACAATACCGCATCTTACAGCCTGCCCTTTAGCATACCTTGTTCATATTAATCTTAAAAAAAATTAAGTCGTACAGTTAGGGGCTAGAGATCCACATAGTATACATGCCAGTAAACATAGTGTTGTTATTTTCTTGTGAAATATGTACAGTCAGGGGTTTGTTCACCAAGCAGGAGTGTGGGTCGTTGTTTTGTTTTTATTAACACTACCATGCAGTTGCTGATGAAGATGAAACGTCCGAACAAGTATTCAAAATCGTTGGAAGGAGCAGTCAGTACAACTGAACTCTCGCCGTGGTCGGGTCGTAGGAACGTTGGACGGTCGCTAGGATGGAGCACTGGCCAACATAAACAGACAGAAGGGTGACAGCGAGAACTCCATCCGTAGTTCTATTTCTAACCTGCTGTTTCAACCGAAACACCTAACCATCTGATTGATGTGCATAGCAGTTAATGTCAGGTACGGAGTTCATTCCCACGATCATTGTCACACCGAGTGCCACATTTTCGATAAACATCGCACTCATAGCCCGCGCGTGTGTGCACACACGATCCTGAAATGCTCGGATCAGTCATAACTGTTTTGGCGTGTGCATTTTATAGTTTGGGATCTTTATTCTAGTTTACGACTCCCTTGATTCATTTTTCTGTCCAGTTAAATAGCACATACTAATAGCAAGAGAATATTGAACTGTTTTTTCCCGGGTTGTTGAGGGTGGGTTATGTCTTAGGTTTTGAAATAGCTGTGATCCTGAACGACTGCTTCATGACCCCATTGGTGGTTTCCGGATTCATTACGAAGGCAAGTGGCTGTCAGTCAGATCGTATATCGAGATCAGGACTTTTATTTTTGGTTTAATTTGTTCATTTTACGAACACTGATAGCTGATTGGTTTATAGAAGCATCATAAATGGTTGCATTTCTTCCTCTTCCTTATCATTATCATCATCGTCGTTGTTGTCGCCATTGTCATTTTGTCGTCGCATTCGTCACACATGCCTGTCGTTTTTTTTCTAATCAAACCTTCCTGCCGTGATTCTATCCAGAACCATCAGCACATCCCGAAAATCTTCCTTAATTCACTCACCAGCAATAATTGCATCTCCTTCTAGAGTTGATGCCTCTCCCAGCACAGACGTTACTCTAAAGAGTGCGCCTGCATTTCACACAACATTGTGGATTTCCTCCCTGGAGAGATTTTAAAAGAATTATTCAATGTCAACAGAACAGCACTCTCCCATTGCGAGGTAATTACTCAAAATCTGTATGGATCAACATTTTCGCTGCCACCGTTCTGCCGCGGAAGAGCATCATTCCGATCAATGGAATTATTCATATGTTTGCCTACAGATTTAAGACACACTGACAGTCTTGCAAGTGCTGTCGTGGTTGCTCGAC
The DNA here is from genome assembly GCA_004794575.1 of Lanistes nyassanus. NCBI lineage: Eukaryota > Metazoa > Mollusca > Gastropoda > Architaenioglossa > Ampullariidae > Lanistes > Lanistes nyassanus. Next base: position 205,025 of record SMGT01006178.1, read on the forward strand.
GGCATGTTTGCAATATGCGTGTATTTTTCAAAGGTCCGGGACAGGTACACGGCTCACTGCAATCGATAATGATTGAAGACTGTTGTAATGATTGAGGATGATTGATGGTGATGGGTGATGATTGTTGATAATAATGACTGTTGGTTTTCGCGATAGTGGTGGTCGAGGGGGCAGTTTTCCAGCATGTCTGTGAGGGCACATGCACTAAAAGTTTCCTGTCTACTATTTTGTTGATAATAATATGCGGAATTTAAAGTAATCGTTGGATTTTAGATACTGTGGTAATCGTTTTTTGTCTGCAAGTGTTCTTCTACGTGTTAAGACTATTTCAGCTGTCGCAAATTCGTGCACGTTCGCACTACACTTGGTGGTGTCAAAAAAGGAGCTTGAGAGGAGGGCCGGAAGTTGCGAAGGCACACCACTGGTTGCGCGATAAGCAGCTTCCGGTGTAGCGTTCCCGAGAACAGCTGGCACCTGCCGAGCCTTCGCGAAATCACTTGTGTGGTCTCATTTTGGCTTCCCTGACGGGAATGTTCACACAGCGCTTGCTGATTAGTTTGCAACCTGCGACAATTGTTTTTTCCCTCTGTTTTGTACAGGATGTTCGTGAAAAATGAATTTGACTGGTTATAACTAGCCATCAGAGGATCGTTTACAATCTGGGTGTATATGATCTATACTCTGTCTGGTCCCTCTCTCTCTCTCCCCCCCTCTTTGCAGTAAAGGGTTAAATCGCTTACTTTCGAAGGTGAAGGTCGGTGTCTCTCGCCCAGGCCGTCATACTCAAGATCTAAGAATTGAACACCTAGTAGCTGCCCTCCACTGGCACTATAGGTAACGTTACCAGGATTGGTTAGACCAGTGTAAGTAAAACTTGACTGAGTGGGCCTGAAGCCCGTGTTGCACGCATGTAAGCACGCACGCACGCGCGAACTAAGGAAGGAAGGGAGGGAGGAAGGAAGGAAGGAAGGAACGAACGAACGAAAGACAAAAGGTTATCCTAAGACTTTTCAACAATTATCTCGTAAAACCTCGCACGAGCAAGGCCAAAGCCAGATGTCTGTCTCACGTGGCCACCATTCTGCCCAGGATGGAAAACAGTTAAGAAAAGAGAGAGAAAAAAAAGGGTCAGGGTCCTTTAACAATAGACCAGTTTCCGTAAGTGGACGAGAGTACTGTGTGGGGCGTTGGGGGAGGGGAAGACGCCTCTAGCCCAGTCACGAAAGTACGCTTTATTCTAGCGCCTTTCAATTACATATAGGCATCCCGCTATGGGGTGTGTCGGCTTTACCAATTTCCTGGATCTGGAGAGCACATTTGGTCTCCTCCAGGCTTTTGGCCAAACTCTGGGGCATAGCACGGAAACCCTGGCTCCAGCTGGCTGCAAGCAACACACGCTGTTTTCCTCGAAACAAGAAACACTCTGCAGCGCAGGGAAACACATGAAAATTGTTCGCTGTTTCTATTCCCCAGATTTCCACACCCTTAGATTAGAACAATGCGCCGTTCTCACGGTTCACATGACGTAATCTTACGTCAAGCGCAATGGCCGAGGACCTTGTAGTCTGGTGCAGAAAGCGTACGTTTGTCGTGGGGAAAAAATCAGCCAATTATCAACGCCTTCCTTCGCTAGAAGGAAAAAATAGTACTGACTGTTCTCGACTTGTGACCCGTGGAACTCGTTTGGTAACATTCTAGTGTATTTTTACTGTCTACTTTAAGTTTCAAAGTATTCGATAGTAAGACAATTACAAATAATGAAACAAAAACGGGGGCGTTTTTGCTAATCTGAATTGTTTTTATTTTGTGAAACTATTTTCAAATGACATGCAATCAGTGAAACACGCAAGCACTTGTGCAAATGACACACACACACACGCACGCGCACACACGCACACACAAAAGATCATTCGTAAACTTGCGTAAACAAGAACGCAGTGCCCCCTCCCCCATGAAATAAAAGCGTAGCGCGCATAAAGTACTGCACAAGCCCTCTCCTCTTCCGCACCTCCCTCCGCTCCCACTCACGCCTACATACTCATGAACGAACGTATGCGCGTCATCCTAACGTGAACACACGCACGCGAGAGCAGGATGAGGAGCATCACATAAGCGCTCGGCACACTACACGTGCAACGAAACTGAAAGCCAGCGCCAATAATTAAAAACTAGGGGCGCAACATTCGCGCTCTCTGTTCGCTGTGGCACCGTAATTCTCCATAAGACCTAATTTGTCTGGTTATTCTTCATTGTTCTAGTTTACTTGTAGTGAAGTGGGTGGAAACAATTTACGGTTTCATGGCCTCCATAAAACAAAAGAAAGCAGGCCTGGCATGCGGCTGAACAAAGACGTGGGGCTAGACGGGGTGTCTCGGATTTTTGTTTAGGAAAAAAAAGTGATGTTTGTGCACGGAGTTTCCAAGTGTTCTTACGGCGGGCCGGGGCGAGAATCTGGAACAAAGCTGTAAGTAGCATTCACTCTTATCCCTCGGCATCTGTGTAGCATTCACTCTTATCCCTCGGCATCTGTGTTTGTGTACCTGTAGTCTAAGGTGTTTGCCTGGAGTGTTGCTGTTGCTATTGTGGACATCTTAAAGTCTTTATTGTATGATGGTTTTCTGAACAGTCTTGATTAAACGAGAGCGGATTGAAAACTTAGACAACATCACCTTTAAAAAAGACGACGGAAAGGAGATATTTAAACGAAATTAAAAGCAAAGTATACCATAACTTTTTAAATTTAGAGCTGGGTGCGGTTCTTCCCATAATGCCTTTGAACTCCAATATAATTTTGCCAACGTTTAACAGTTTTTAAAGCTGTCAAGGGTGGTTTGAGGCAGCACTGCAAACACTTTGTCGCTTGGTAAAGATGATGTCCGATATGCTAGGATTTTCCTCCCGTCTGATTGCAGCTTCTAGCATTCTTAATGCCACTCTTAACACAGACACATACACAGGACTGGGTTGTATCTAGTTCTCACTACTGAAGACGCAGAAGTGATTAATTTTAAAAATCATTTTTTCTTAAGACAGAAATAAGATCTGGGAGGCGGAAGTTTTCAGTGACCCTCATAATGTGTGGCAGAAGTTGACGATAAGTATTCTCGTGTTTTTTCCTACTTTCAGCTACAGTATTAAAAACTTAACCCCAAAAGTCATATATATATATGTGACGTGCATACGTGCTTTCCTGCCCGCTCGCGTGTTTGCATGACCAATTAATTGAAAAAAGAGACAAGCCACGGAAAATAACAGTGCGTAATATTGTCTTTCCTGCTAGCCTTGAGAAAGATTCCCAGATTACTTTTATCTGAAAAAAGTTCACGCAGTCACATGTGGTGATGCACTGACGGGCCATTTAAAACAAAACTCTCTATATTATGAATTCCAGTGCAGAACGCACTGTCTTCACCCAAGGTATCCCGCCAAATGTTGGCAGCACTTACAGGCTGTTGGAAAATGGCAAAACTGTCAGATTGTGCCAGCAAACAGAGGACACAACATATAGTTTGAGGTTAGCGAGGGATGTTGATGGCACATAGAGAGATGTGCAGAAGGGGGTGAGACCACCGTCGAATAATGTTTCTGCTGGATGCGAGACAACGAAGCAAGTTGCCTGAAGATGTACTCCGAACTGAGGCTAACCCACACGAACCCCCTCCAGCGTGCAGTACTCATTTCACGAAAATGTACTTTTACGCTAAGAGGAAACTTGCTTACAGCTCACATAAATGCTGGTTCGGCATTTACACGAGATAAATGCATATTACCTATTTGCGTAAGAGGATACTTTAGCATTTCCTAAGTTATGTGTGTGTTACCTTTTCGTGTAAAAGTGCATTACTCTAACATTACGCGAGATATGTGCATTACTTCTTCACGTGAAAACGCATTACTTTAGTATTACGCTCGTGAAAAATATTTGAGCCTTAGCTGGTAATAAGATATCTCGAACTATTCAGATCCAGCGTTTCAAAAGTGGGATTCGTTGAAGTCCGTATTTTGAGTCAGGCGGTTGTCAGTCGTGCAGTTAAGCCTTAAAACGTACGACGGGATAGTTTGGATGACCAAATGCCATAACAGAAGAATATACATTTGCACACCTCATGCATCTTTAATATTCGGTTGATAAGGCTCAAAATCTTTTTAACAGTACGAATGTGCATTCTAGTTCATCGAATATCTCTATATGTGTGCCCCTGACCATGCTCGGAGATCTAGAAATGCACGTTTGTCCGGTTAAGAAAGACCTGCAAGCAAAGACTCGTACACAGCCATGAATAGATATGGGAAAGTCAGTGTGACAAATTACTTTTAGTGAGGAACATATGTACAGGCAGCGAGTGCAATGCAGTAACAGCAGAACAAAAGTGACATTTAAGGGGGGAAATGCCTCTTATCTTTCTCGACGTAGTCTCGGAATGACGCGCCTTTCAATACAGATTCTGTGCTTACGTAAATAACCTTTTCCTGCGCAGATCGAGGACATAGACCTGACATCTAATGGCCTGGGCTGGGTTGCATGAGCGTTCGTATCTCCTCTTCACACGTAAATGTTCATGTAAAATACACAGGGCGAATGGGTCTTCCAGCCACTGTCATGACCGGAAGTGCCGATACGAATGTTCATGAAAGCCAGACCTGGAGAACTATAACAGTGCTTCGGAAAATGCCCTCGTAAAACACAGTTCGTTTCAGCAGCATCAAGGCAGAGATCAGACACATAACAAGTTGTAAACCGTTGCACTGTTTGAGGGTCTGATGCCAGTCGAATGCACTGCAAAATTATCGGTGCTGGACGCAAAGTGAAGAAAGGCTGAATAATACCAAGAAAACATGTGGACACAGGTGTCATTTACATATAGCAGCTGATAGAGCGCTTCTGAAAAACTTGCAGACTGTTGATGGAAGAGATTGCTACCTCCTCGTTAGTAGAAAATCAGTTACGCTACTGGTTGTCAAAGAATTAAAGATAATGAACATGTTAAAATAATATTTTAGGCAACTTGAAAATCTTTAAGAAAGAAGCGAATTTGTCGTGAAGAAAAATCCATATAATTTACTGCCAGTGAGCTTCAGCTTTTTTTATTTTTAACATCGCACTTATATATATATAAATTGTGTCATCAGCAGTTTACAGAGGTTTAAATTTTCCAGGAACGTTGTACATAAATCACGTGATATGAAACCGTTCCTGGCTTCCCGCCCGACTGGTTGGTCGAATATCAATTTGTCATTTGCCTCCGAGGGGAAGATGCCATATAAATGTGGCCACGTTTGATTTAAGGCCAAGTTTCGCGAGTTCCCAACGAAGCCAGGAATATCAATAGTAGCAACTTTCTGCCTATGCTTTGCTCTTTCCTTCACGCACGTGCGGGGGTAAAAAAAATGGGGTGGCAGTCGGTATCATGGCGACCGTTACCACAAACAGGCGTTGCGCGTTACTAGCATAAACTGTTTACTGCAGTGTCATCATTGTGAGCGAAGAAGCCTCTCTCTCTGTTCTCTCCCCCTCCCCTCTTCTACCGTTTAGCTCCCTTCCCCCACCCCCACCCCTATGTCTGTCGTCTGAGCTTTCTTCCTTTCTCAAATCTCTTCTTACTCAAGGATTTGTTTTTCAGTTCAGCCGCCACAATAATTCCGGTTCCAGCCCCCGCTGTTCGGTCTGAAGTATTCATTAGCATCGTTTCCGCGTTTGTAAGTATTCCGTACGTCGAATGCGCGTGGGGCGCGTGCATTGAGCTCTCTGGCGCATGCGCCGAGGAGCTTTGATGTGCTGATGGGAAAAGCCCCGACAAGATGATGCGATCTTTTCTTAAGCTCACATTTTTTTTAAATGTTGACTATACCAAGTGGCGCAACAGTACCACCCCCACCCCGCTGTGTCTTCCTCCTTCCTCCGTGTCTCCTCTCCTTTTCTCCCCTCTCCCTGCTCCTTTTGGTTGCCTCCCAGCATCCCCATCTTTCTCCTTTCAGCTGCAACTGTATTAAAAGGCTGACTTGGGTCGCTGTTTCATGCCGAGGCAAGCGATTTGGAATAGTGTAGTGGCATTTATCAAATCTGGATAGAGCCACCTGTTGCTGCGCGGGATAAGAACAGAATAAAAAGAACAGGTAACGTTTCATTTGTCCTACTTCCCTCCTTTTCGCTCCCCACTCCTCTCTCTCTCTCTCACGCATGCATGCACCCACCCACCCACCCAACAGACACGCATACAATCTGAATAAATAAGTTTTGCTTCCGGTCTGTAGAGATATGTGCAACAAAAGCCTCCAGAAATAACCAGACAATGGCTTCCAGACGAGAGGAGCACTTTCAAAGTAAGCGACAGATTTCTTCCGGGAAATCAGGGTTACGGTCCTTAGCTGGTGTTTCTGAATTCTTCCAGACAGTATTTTGAGTTTTTGTAAGGCCTTAAGAACTAAGTCGTATTTGAAAAGGCAGTGATGTCGTGACTGCTGACAAACTCCTCCAGCAGCGACATTTTTTCCCCACACCAGTTCCAGGTTTTCCAGGCGCGCATGCGCAGACCTACCAAGGCGCTGCGCATGCGCATATCGGCTGCTAATCAAAACAACAGATGATTATGGGTCAAGCCCTGACCTTTACACGGCATTTCTTCTTATAGTTACAGTGAAGAGGTCAATTCGTGGTGACAGACGGCTGAGTAGAAAAGACATTGGCTTTCACAGATATGTCGCAGGTTTGAAACCCATAGCAACGCGATTTTTTGGGAGGTGGGGGGAATTGGGGTAGTTAGGGTTTGGTATGAGGTAGGACTTCTAGTTAAATTCGAGCTTGTCTTTGCGCTAAACGGGATGAAAGGTGGTCTGGGCATGCGGGCCTGGAACTTGCGTGGAAAAAACATTCGCGCTCCGGCAGCTCTTGTTTTTCTCACCTCAACTCTTACGCAAATCTATTGTTCCGTTTTAACATATAATGTGGTTTGAAAGGTTGTATATTCTTACGCAATTTCTTAAAGGATAATGCTGATTTCTCCTCATTTCTGCTACTGCCTCAAAGTTTAGATGACGCGAAGATGGGGCTTAGAGAAATAGGTTCGTTAGAACACATAAATCTTGCAGTCATACCTCAACATTCCCTCATCCCCACCCTCAACCCACTATCCCCAACATCATTTTTGCTGAAGGCGATAATAATATTCATCATGGACAAGATTTCCAAAGATGAAGCTGTGACTGGGCTGTGCCCACAGCGGTCTGACTTGTTATTACTCTAGCCAGGGAAGGACAGCCTTGTGCTGAAGCTAAAATTTTTTGGGTTAGGTTCTTAATTAACCAGGTAATTGTGCATTCTAGTTCTCCAGACCTGGTGGAGTGTGTGTACTTTGTACATAAGACGAGGTTTGGCGAACAAGAACGCACATTCGTCCAGTGAACTAAAGTCTATTTAGACAAGGGCGGTGGACAAAAATACCTTCTCTCTTTATCTAGCTTGTACGTTTTAACTTGCTTTTCCCGGTTACCGTACTTGAATTTCTTTACCTCGCTTTTACCTTTTACTTTGCTTATGGGAGCGTTAAACATCAAAGGCTGCCTTCGACATCTTCATTGAACTACCTGCGTGTCAACAGAAATGTTTTGTGGAGCACGTTTTTGTGAGTTTATTAAGTCCAGTCTTTCAGCTGCAGTTCTTTGAGGCCAGACCATTAATCAGAATCGGGGTACTCTTCCTAACCTCTAGACAGCACAGCATTCTCTTATTTTGCACACGTAACGTGAAAGGACTGAGAGCCGTTTGTCTCAAAGCGCCTTGATGACCTAAAACATTTCTCTGGTAATACCCTCCAGAGTGGGCCAGAAAGACACCAGTCATTCCGACTGAAGTCTGGCCAATGGGATCCACGTCTAAATGCACATCCCTGCTTGTTCGCGAGTCGCACGCGCACTGTAAAGACGGGCATTAGTGTCGAGATGTTAACCTTTGCTGTTTTCATTTGCATGTTTCAAGGACTTGTTGACTAGTTTCGTTCTCTCCCCTACTGTTTTTCTGTCAGTCTCTTTAGATTCCTCCCCCCCCACACACATAATCCCCCGCCCACACTATTTCTCTTTCTCGCCTCCTGCCTCCCACAGATTTCAGGCTTGGAGAGATGGCATACAAGCTCAGGTTCGCAATAACACTGGGGACTTCTCAACCCAGTTCGTGGATAAACAACGCCATCGGTTCTTTCCGGACTGACCAAAGAACTTTGCAGGTGCCTGTGAACGACTTTCGTAACGCATCTGAAAATAATCTGAACCAGGCATCCAGGCTGATCTGAGCAGACAAGGCAGCGCAGAGAGTGGTTTGCTTTCTTTCTGATCTACCTTGGCGTGTCCAGGTTGATCTTAAACAGTGTGCTACGCCTCGACGAGATACTTAAGATGGCTTTTAATTCGCCTGCTCGGCTTCTGAAACTGATGTTCTAGAAAATCGAAAGATGCGAAAACAGCTGAATGTTTTCCTGTAACGGCCCTAGAGAAATAAAGATTATTTCAGTTGAGCTCCAATGCACGGAAGAGAAATCAAATTATTTCCTCCTCTGAGGTTTCCCTATCCAGGGCTGAGTATATATACACATATATAACAAGATAATTTGTTCAATAAAAAAGAGATCCTGTCCAATCAAGATTGGTATGGCATCACTTATTTACACTTGATACTCCCCGATGTACAAAAAAGAACAATGGTGTGGGGATGTCTGTAAGAATAGGCATCGTGCCACCAAGGTGACGGCATTTGTGTCACCAAGGTGCTAGCTCATTGTTCTGTGAACGACTTTTTTTTTGGGGGGGGGGGAAGTTGGGTGGTTGGAGGGATTGCACGTCCCTCTTGGAGCACCCAATCGTTGTCCAGATGTGAGTGATTGGTCTGCACCGACTAACCTCACCTGGTTGCCAACAGCCCAGCTCCGACTGCGCCGTCTGTGAACCATGCTGCATCTGTGAGAATCGAAACCTGTGGCAATCTTTGTAGAGACACGGAGTAGCACTAGGTGATGGCATCTGAGCCCCTGCCTGTGAATATGAGGTTACCACCTACAGCCACCTTGTGCTCCTGGCGTACTGGGGTCGCACGGTGCATGTACCGTACTTGTTCACCGGCTTAATGCAGCCCGTTCTGGGCTGTTTATTTGTGCTAGGTTTTCATCTATCGTTCCTCCAGCCACAGTCTGCTGCGCCTGAGAATAGCATAATGCACTTTGCCGTGCTAAGGCAACATCGCAAAGTCACACGGTCGATTGTCTGGTGGGGAGCAGTGGCCTGCTGACTCCGTTTCTAAGTCATTATTGTTACTTTTTTGCACGATCTTTGCTCTGTCGTTGCGTTTCTTGCCCATCTGAAAGTTCAGTAATAAAGCAGCTGTTGTTGCTGTTGCTTTGATCAGGTGGTAGCCCAGGTTCTATTGTTGCTACTGCTGTTGTTTTGATAACGGTGAAACATATTTTATTTACTTTTTGTTGGTTGCTCAGGTTCTGTTGTTTTTCCTGGTGTTGTTTTGATAACGGTAAGACAGCTTTTAGCCTTTTTTTTGGTTGCTGTTCTTTTGATCAGTGGCATAGGATCTTTTATTGTTCTTGTTGCTGTTGCTTTGTTGTTGTTGCTGCTGTTATTTTAATCAATGGTATAGCAGTTTTAGGTTCAGTGCAGCGTTAGTTGCTAGCAGTAGTTTGCGATGGGTAACACACAGAGGATGAGGATCGACAAAGTCTGGATATTTGGCGTCTTGTTAAAGTGTCTGGCATTACTTCCATCTTTCCCACCTTCCAGTCGATGACGCTAGCTTTGACGCTGTCTCGACGTCCTTTCTAGTCATTTGCGCACAAAAATTTGTCGCAGGAGAAAAAAGTAGGAGCTGTCTGAAAAGTTCGAAAACTGATAGACAGGCTACTGCAGCGGTTAAAGCTTGCATCATAAATGGAAATAAAAATTGGAAGTGATATTACGGCTTTTTAGCATGTCAGACTCCGCAGCTGAATGGTACGCGCTATTTCTTCCCTTCATGTTAGCGAGAAACAGGGTTATCGGCGTGATTGGCTGCACACAACAGTACAGCTACCCCACGAGATAGTTTCCGTGCCTGTATCTCCTGGTTTCTTCTACAATAAAATGGACGTGGCGGTGGACAAAGGAGGCGGGGAATTTATGAACCAGATGGCCGCATCTCGCAGAACTCCAGGAAGCTGTTCAGACCGGCCTTGACAAAGTGCAACGAGAGAGTGGGCGCCATTTAGCCATCGCGTTCGATGCTATGTCTAGGGATTATCAAGACAGAATGTCTTGGGCAGAGGCTGTCTCTAACCGCTGATAGGCTAATATCGTAAAATGACCGTTTAACTGGCATCCCTGTCTGTCTGGTCGGCGGGCCGTCTAGTATGGAGAGAAAGTAAAGCGATTTATTGATTGTGATTTGTCTGTTGACAGTTTATGCGAGTTTATCGCCGGGGTGTCTGCACCTGAAGTCATTTGACGGCGTGGATTATTTTTTTTTTTTTTGGGGGGGGGGGGAAGTGGGAGAGTGGCGTTGGCACGGACTGGCTGACGGACGGACGAACGGATGGACGGGTAGGCAGATAGACAAAACAAGACAGTTCTGGTTATTTATAACAGGACGTTTACGAGGTTATTATAAGCAGCTAGACTGCTACCCACGCAAGCTCTCTTAGCGACAATACCCTTTGTGTATCACTTGTAGTGGCTAACGACAACTTTTGCCTCCCGACATCCACCTCGTTTTCAGCTAGACGTTGAGCAATAAGCAGCCAACCAGCCTGGCTTAATTACATGTTGACATCACCTTAAGCAACTCTTAACAGTTCTTGGTTTAAAGGGACACTACTTGCATGACATGGGGCTGTCATGGAAATGTTTGTTTTTCAAGGTAAAAACTGTTACTAAACTGAGCTTGGCATACATCAAAATTAAAGGAAAATGAATGTACTTTTGAAATAATACAGATAGAAAGACAAATGGAGTACTGGAAATAAAGTATTCCTACTTAAATCACAAAGCACAGGTGTACGCACAGTCCAAAACAAGTAAGATTGTAAAGTCTCAAAGAAGGAACCTTTTTTGTGTTTTCAGTTATATCAGATCTGATGCCATATTGTTAATGCCCATGCAATTCTACATAACATATCCTAATTTTGTTACATTCTCTTCTCAGATACTTGAGATATTGCTGGTCAATGGTACACACTCATTTTGGGATTTGCGCAGCTTAG
>SMGT01006178.1:217628-258626 GCA_004794575.1 Lanistes nyassanus
AACAGGGTTAAAAAGAGGGGCAGCCAATCGCCAGGTGGGTAGGAAAGGGTAGGGAAGGGTAGGGGTGGAGAGGGGGCGGGGTGGAGAGAGAAGCGTGGGTAAGGGGGTGTCAGCACCGCCATGTTTATTCTCATTGCTTTAGACCAGTCATTTATCTGGTTATCTCGTGGACGTCACAACTACTTATCAAAGAGCTCTGCGTAACGTTACTGGCTATACCCGACCACTCACTTCAGTCTGCCCCTTGGTAAACAGGTCTGATGTTTTTTCTTTCTATCCATCCCTCCCTCTTCACTAACTCATGTATTCAGGAGCTAGCAGGGGAAGAGAAATAGAGAGAAAAATGGGAGGCGTTGCTGGGCAGAAGGTGAGAAGGATCGAAAGAGTGGGCACAGTCAAAGCAGAGGTGGAAATCTTTGTAGATGCCGCTTTGGCCGTAAACATTCTCCTGCTAAAAGGAGTCACTCGTGGTGCCAAAAGACACGACGTAAAACTTCGGGGAGCGGTCATTAAACTCTTGCATACATCGTCTTGGAAGCACCGCTCGATCGCGATCACAAATGGTTAAACGAGCATGTCGCACCCAAATACTAGCAATCTGGTGATGGTCTTCGCTCAACCACATAGCCGTTATCTGGTGCTGTTCTGTTAAGATCTCTCCCCTACCTCACCCCACCCTTTCACGAATAGTGTTCTCTGAACGCGGGAACGGTCATCTCTAGGCAAATGTGCGTGCGTGCGTGCGTGCGCGCGCAGGCGCCAGAGATTCAGACTATTCTCTCTCCCTCCCTCCCATCTGTCTGCATGCAGAGGACCTTGACCCACCCAGCCCCTCTCCCAACCCCCAAAGTGCGTGATACGAAGAAAATCATTAAAAGCCAAGCAGATGATTGCGTTAGTACCGCTCTGGCTGTCAGTACCAATCAGTGTTGCACGATAGGAAATCGTGTTTGTTCCTCCAGAGGTCGCTAGTGACTGCAGCAGGAGATACCTGGTCATGTCTGAGGGGCGTTATACCGACTGTCTGCTATAGATGGCGCTGTCTCGATAAATCACACGTCAAAGTCTCGGCTTCCATTTCTGCTGCCTACGTCATCAGGTCCTTGGCATACGAACAAGTCATGCTGATCTCTGTCTAAAGCAGTCTTGCTTTCAAAGATTGAGGCTAACGGATAGTCTTTGCAAGTAAGGAAGTTGTTTGTTGGTGGTGGTAAAAGTACAATAAGTTTCTTGCATTCGATTGCTCAGCTGATCGATCAAAGTTTTAATAGTAATAGTTGGTTGAACTCATTCCTGCATAGATACGCTGCAGCGAACTATGTTGAGCACAGTCCCTCATCGCTGCCTGAGAGAACAAGTGAGTGAACCAGCGTCACAGAACCTTACCTGTTTAGGAATGAAACAAATTCTCTGATTATATCAATTCTGTAAGAAAGACAAGAAAAGGAATAAAAGAGAATGAACGAGAGAAAGATGAAACAAGAAAAGAAAGTCTTTCTTGATGCACAATGTGGCTATAACCGGTGTTGTGTCGCTGTTGTGTTCCTGGCTGGATTTCCCGATTGTTCTCACGACGTGCTTCCTCTCCGAACACCAGTCGCTGATGGGGGATACGGTGCCTAGCTTGGTGTAACCTTGTCTCTTGTTCAAAATCCATATTGGCGAAAGTATCTGCAGCATTACGTGTCTCTGTAAATATACAGAAGCACACTGCGTTGTCTAAACTTCACTTGAAAGCCTGGCATGGGTCACCCAAAATTCAAGGCCGTCACTTTATCTGGGGGAAAAGCATTGAAAGGAAAATGCCACAGATTGTTGCCTAGACACGCAGATTGCTGCTTCTGAAGCGTGAACAGCGCAGCACAACATGTGCAGCAACAATAACGACTTCTTCAGTTATACCCAGCTCATCGCTCTTTCATGTCCTTTTTATGTTTTGCGTTTTCCAAATATTCAAATGACTTCTTTAAGGTTTTGTTTTTGGTCCTTTCCACTGTTTTTCAAGTTGGGAGAACAGTTAATTTTGTACTATTTTTTATGATAATGACCCAACAATTTCCATTGCTGCATGATTGCAAATGAAGAAAACGATTTAAAATCACAGATATGCGCGCTTTTGTGGAAGATGAAACGCTCGCTGTTAGCTTCTTCGCCCTACTGGGAATGTAAAAAAGCGACTTCACAAGGCTGATTTGGTTCTTTTCATTTTCAACATAAAAAACAAAAAATTGGAACGCCCTACTGTTTTATGTCTGCGCAGGAGGAGGCTTGGAGTAGTTTGGGACAGGAAGCAAGAATTAGATATAAAGGAACCCTCGGAAAATCTACATCTTGTTTCTGACAACACGTTGACAGCACACATCACAAATCTGGGGTTAGGTGGAGGGGACTGGCCGTGAAGTGACCCCGGAAACGATGAGGAAGGACAAGAAAGAGGTGTCCTTTCCGACCTTGCCGAGGCTAGCCTGCTGTGTGCTTACTGCAGCGTATGCCAGTGTAACGATGTGGTTGCGGGGAAAATAAAACTATCAGCTGCTATTGACGTGCCTGCGTGGGCTTCGTGCAACCCTACCAACACGTTATTGATGTTGGGGAGTGTTATTTCCTTGTCTTCCTCCACACCATTTACTATTTATCCATTCTTCCTCTTGTTCCTCGTTTACTGCCTCCTCGTCAGCGTCGCCATGTTTCTTATTGTTGTTCTAGTCGTAGTTGCTGTTATAGTTGTAACCTTCCTCGTCATTTCGCTTTTCGCTTCTCTTCCGCTTCCCCACACTTCTGTTCACCATTGGAGTAATTGCCCTTGTAATCCCTTCCCCGTGTGTTACTTTCGTTCTGGTTTTTTTCTACATTCTGAAGAGCATACATGTAGCCTGCCATTGTCTTACCAGTAACGCACGCCATTGCTAGTCGAATTGTGCCAACGTCTTACCAGTAAGGCACGCCATTGCTAGTCGAATTGTGTCAACGTCTTACCAGTAAGGCACGCCATTGCTAGTCGAATTGTGCCCAGTCAGTGACCTCATTTCTGCTTGATTTTAACTAACACTGAGCAAACGAAAAAAAGAACAGTAATAAATCTTTTATTCAAAAGTTGTTTACATTTCAAAATCAGTTTGATTTTTTCTTTAGCGCTTACGGTTATTTCTTTGGATTCGTACACATGCGGCCTTCGATGTCCCGTAACCACAGACAGCAATTCGATATAGCGGCAGACAACGTGGCCTTAATTTTTTTGTGTTTTGGTTCACCAAGCCTACCCCTTTTCCCCCCGTTAACATATTTAATATTACCGATTCTCAGCAATTACCACGCTGGACTGATTCTTTGCCTGGCATAAACTTTAAAAAAATCTTTTGTCCTATTCCGGTCGACCTTAGAGTGCAAAAGCCGTTTTGACTGCAAGACAATCTGAAAATGAGCCCTCTTTATCGGGGAACGAAAGGGCCTCATAATGGAATGCTGTCACTCAACAACAAAGGATCGTTTCTGATTTGTTCCCCCTTTGCAGTGATTTTCTTTTGCTTTGAGCCGACGCGTAATCATGTGAAGGGAACTATTCTTGTCGAGTAACAGTACGAATTTTTATTTGTAACCACTGATAGAAGACAAGAAACAGTGAGAAAAAACATCTTGTTTAGAATTAGTTTACCTACACATCAGATGAGATTTTCTCATGCTTTTAATCTTTTGAGTTCTTTTTTCCTTATCCAACAGACACCTTTAGGATATTTCTTTCAACGAAATGTTTTAATTTTTCCTAACAGATAGTTCCAGCTTTTTCATTTATAGAAAATCTTTTGATTTGTTTCAATCCAAATTTTGAACGACCTTCGACTCTAGTTTTCGATTAACTTTGCGCAGCTTTTTGCAGGGCGTTTTCCAACTATCGCCCGATGAGTCCACGTGTGACTAAATATAAACCAACCTTCCTCGTTCCCCTGCCGTTCCAGTCCATCCATTGAGCCAGACGTCAGGCACAACTTTAATCAAATGTCTCCTGCCAAGGGTGGGCGCCTTTGTTGACCGCTGGTCAGCAACAAGTCGTTTCCCTCCGTCGCAGGGTGCCAGAGCCGACGTCACCGTTAATAGTTCTCCCCCTCTCCCCAACCGGCCCTAATACTGAGCAAGCGCACTCCGCACTTCCGGCGTCTTCTGCTTACCGTACTCGTGTTTGAGGGGCAAACAGGCACACCGGCGTCTCTCCAGCAACGACACTCTCCTCCGTCTAACCCAAACCCCCTTCTTTCCATCCTCCTCATACATCTTCTTTAAAACCTGAAGCTGCCCTGTTTATCCCGGACCTAAGTTAGCGCGAGATTCTGAGAGATTCGGTCTCACTCCCTTCCAACGCCTCCCTCGGATTCTACTCTTGGAGCAGAGGGCTAGTACCGCATTGGCCTAGGGCGACACCAAGCGGCGAGCCAGACACATTAAGAACGTTGGCCGACGCTGACCTTGTGCACACAATGCAAAGCAGAGCGACCTTTTGTCTGGTCAGCCGCGATCATTCGATGATCAGAAACCATGGCCACGTGCTTGCCTCGGACATGGGCCATTTTTATTTTATGCAAGTGCCCGAAATGTGCGCCCCTCTAGGGACCTTGCTGGAGCTTCAGGAGCAAGAGGAATTGTATCTTTACCACGAGTGTTTGCATAGCGAGTAGCTGGCATGTGGACAAGTGCGGACGAGAGATGGAGTGACTGAGCGTCTGCGTGTCTCCAATGGCTGGAATGTAGAAAGAAGCGCGAATAAGAGACAGAGTGATTGTGTTTGTAGTCTGACGTCAGCTTCTGCAACTTAGTAGGGAAAACTTTAATAGTCTCGAAACTTGTCTCATCCATCCTTCGTCAAAGCGTGCTGATGATCCACACGTGCCCGCGCGAACGCTCACTCATACACACGTGCGCATACACATAGACGCAATCGCACGCACTGACATCTATCCGTGCCCCCCGAGCAATAGATGAAGGTTTGTGCCATTTGGCAGAGAAATGGGGATGCCATAGATACCAAGAATATGGAGTCCCATTTCATTTTCCGTTTTTCCCCTAGGGCTCCTGCGGGACTCAATCCAAAAGAATAACTTCCTGTACACAACCTCACAAAGGTTATCATGTCGATATCATACACCAATGTAGGATAGAACTTTCCAGGTCAGCCCTTGGCCGATGAACATGCGGTTTACAAGCTCAACTCTGATTCGTTTCTGGACCTGGCCTCTGCTTTTCGCTCCAGACCGCTGGCTCCCTTTGTCCTCGAAATCATTTACCTCCATCGCATTCTGCATTTGTCGACGCTCTTTGGCGTAGATACTTTCCAGGGTGTAATGTAGGTGTACAGACTAGCACATGCCACATGTGACGTGACGGGCCGTACCTTAACTTACTGGACTCGACTTCTCAGAATTACTGAACAAAACTTTTATGGTGATCTCGTAAATGTAGATTTAATTGAGTAATCGTCACCAAAACCTTTACTGCCTCAGGTCAATGGTTTTTACACCAAAGGGTGACGACGCTATGAAATATTGGGAATAACTAGAGAAATCTACCGAGGGAAAAGATTCTCATACTCTGACACGTTCGCTCAGTCTCACACAGGCAAACCACTACTAACTCAAGAGCCCCCACCCTCGTAAAACGCAACTGCGGCGAACCGTTATTGAACATTTATTTCAAATACTGACTGACTCGACAACATCAAATATATCTACAGATTATTTACAGAGAATCACCGTGCTCGTGTCTAGGGTAAGATGCTGCCTGATTAAGTCATACCACACGGTATCAGACAAAGAAGATAATCAAACTCCAGAGGGGAAATCAAATTGCAAAACGGCCTATGATCCCGCTCTATACACAAATACAGTAAGTGACCAACAACAGAGCTCCTACTCTCGTCACTACTGAAACAACTACTTCTGCAATACACAATTCTAAAGCTATTCAACTCTACACACCAATACAGTAAGTGACCGACAACAGAGCTCCTACTCTCGTCACTACTCAAACAACTATTTCTGCGATACACAATTCCAAAGCTACTCCACGACCAACCAGAAAGCTATGACACTGCCACGATCAGCACTACACTCTTACCTCCTCTTGGTGTTATTGCCCGGCCACTAGCTTATAACGTCTCCTGTCTCCGTTAAGACGTCTCCTGTCTCCGACAGGATAAAACTACCTATCTTAAATCAACCCGAGTCCCAGACTCTAAGATAAGTTTATGGTAAGAGCGCAGTCCTATAAGGCGCAACAGCAGTTGTCACTTACGAGTCTTGTCTTGTAGACTTGTCGGCGAAATACAGCCCCGTGTATTTTAAGCGTGAGTTACTAGCTAAGGCTCTTCAACGTCCTGGCTAAGATAGCGAGGGGTAGAGGTCAGTGGGTCTACACGTGTCCGCTTCTCTTGGTCTTCCTACATTAACTCTCTCTCCATGTCCTGTCCTCGTCTGTGTATCTGTGTGTGTGTGTGTGTCTCATCTATCCAATGTTCAAAGCTTAATTACCCTTTTCTTTTCTCGTACTGCGTTTCCAGGAACCACCTATTCTAGTTCAAACCAGTTCTGGCAGGAGGTCGGGGCGGAGATATCAGCCTGTCTATGGCTAATGACATAGTGCCCACCTATCCAAGGTGTTGGGAGGGGGAGGAGCAACCAGGCTAAACTAAGAGTGACAGGTGATAACCTAGGAGTGACATGTGACACCACACCGCTCAACAAAGGCTAACAGTAGCGAAAGCTTTGCTAACAGCAGAAGGTCGTTGGCTGATTTGATTTTTTATAGGGACAGTGCTTCCACCTCGCGGTGATTTCGCACTATGGAAGGGGGAGGGATCCCATTACTAAGCTATGCACTGAAAGAACCACCAGACTGCATGATAGCTGCAGTAAGATGGCCAGTGCGGACAGGCAGTTTAATGTGCGGGGAATGGCCGAATGGAGCCTGCGCAATGTTTAACTCCAGGAAATAATCTTTGGGCACGCCTGGATTCGAACCGGCAACCTTCCACCAGGCTCCTCAGCAGAAGGTATCTAGCACGGGACAGGGAAAAGGCAACATACATTCCAAAAATAGAAGTTACAGAATACCATACACCGTCCACTCACACAATCACGTGACATTTCAATACATGGAATATCCAACCAGGAGAGAGACAACCGCGCTTCCATATCAAACGAACACGACTTATTTTAGCAGTTGAGGTCTGACCTTGATGTTTCTCTGCTCCTTGGTCCCATACCTGTCGTAATCCTAGGGGCAGTTCATTATGAACTACTATTAAAGGCATGAGTCGTTAAAGTCACCACCTAGAGATTCTTTTGTGAAGTGACTCCCTGCCCAGTATCTACCCTTGTAGGTCCCATTAGTAGCCTGGGCTTAACACCATAAGCTGTCTGACGAAGCATCTTTGTACCCCAGAGCAGCCGAGTCAAATCCACCCCTTCTCTCGCACTAAAGATACATCAGCCGTACCCATTCAGACCTGCATAACAAACGCATTGCAACAACTCTATGATATAAATTATAATCTATAATTATTAGCCGCACTAGACCCAAAACGTGACAGTGCTGGCTTTAGTGTGTGTGTGGGGGGGGGCGTGCATGCGCGCGCGCGTGTGTGTGTGGCAAGTACGTGTATGTGTTTAGTGGCTTGTAAATGTGAGAATAGGCTGCAGCACAGAAATCTGAATCTCATATGCAAGAAAAATGGACACAGAAATACAGAAAAACCTGTACCTTAGGGATCAAACTGCTGTTCTCTGTGTCTTTACAGGTTGCTTGGATTTTTTTTAAAAAGTTGTCTGTCTGTAATCACCATCTGAGAATCTAATGATACCTTGTCTGGCCTGACAGGGTGTTTGGACATTCGGCAAGGTTAGCCCCTCGCCCAGTCATCGGAACCTTAATTCACCCCTTTGGAGTCTCGTCTCGCGGGGTCGCGACCCGCCGAGTGCAACGACTGGTGAAGTGCACTTAAAGCACTGCTGCAAGGGTCGCAGCGTTGCGAGAAGGGCGAGGAGGGCGAGAGACGAGCACGAAGTTCAAAGGTTCAAGTTCCCACCTTCACGCGTTCAACAGAAACCTTTACTTTCTAAGCGAACACTTCAGGCGAGTGGTCCCGTTTCGTTCAAACGGCTCTCTGCTACTGGCAAACGCGGGCCTCTGCGAGTAAGTCTTTTTTTACGCTACGGCAAAAGTCGTCCGAAGGACGGGCTTGCATGGTCTGGAATCACCCACAGGGCTTTATCGCACCGTATTGAAAGAATAAAACCTTTATCGTCAGCATGGCTGCCTCACGCGTACAAGACTTTTGTCGTGCAATTTAACGAGTCACTTCCTATTTTGTGGGCATCTATAGTCAGAATGTAACACAAATACTTCCACTTCAAAGCAAATGTACCTGTTAATTATACGTCTGCAGCTAATGACATCCACACCGAACTTTGCTAAACAGCTGATAAAAACGCCATCGTCATTATTAAAAAATTCTTGTGGTTGGATTTTCGTTTTTTTCTGTTCGCTGTTGGAGAGATATGCTTTCCTTTTGGCTTTCTGTCATGCGCCCTGTGAGGAAAATGCACATGTACGTACACATCACCCACGCACGCACACAAGTGAATATCTATCCACGCTTATTCCCTTCCCATCACGTCATGTCCTTGTGGCGGAATGCCCGTGGCAAACGCGGCTGTAGGAGGACACGAAAGAGCTGTGTCGGAAACAGAAATTTTGCGTGGGGTGAAGAGGTTTTTTTTTCGCTAGACTGAAATGCCGACCAGAAGGTCAAACACAGCCCCAGAGGTCCGCTCCTTTTCTCTTCCCCGTCCACCTCCGTATCGTTACCTTCCTCCCTCCGTCAAGCACGCATGTTTGGTTTGTTTGGCTCACCCCTTGACTTCATAGTTAGAGAAGTAAGCAATGCGATGACCTTCTAATGACCACCATCCACTAGGCGTCGCCTGACGATTTCTTCACATCCTATAACCTGCCGTATTCCACACAGTGCAATATTCTATGAAAATATGCTGTCGTCAGCACTGTCCTGTTCCAACATCAACTGCTGACGTGCAGCAACAACTAAGTATTCCTGGTGACTTTTCCTAGTTTCCAGACAAGAAAGTGTAGTATTGTACGCGACATCCTTTGAGCCTACAATCCTCGGAAATCCCTGCCTCACTGTGCGAGGTTTTATTTTGTATAATATATCATTTCACCCGATGGCAAACTAATCCCTACCCAGCTTTTCTTCGGAGACAAGCCACCAGTGCCTCCCATCCCCGCCGTCCTGGCTTTGCTATTCTGCTGAACTCCGAGGTGTAGCATTACACAGCGTGTGTAGCCTTGCTATGGCAGAGATATTAGAAAGACAGTCTTAGACGCCTGGAACAGCAAAAGAAATGTGACGGCTGCTGCTGGTTGCGAGGGATTTGGGCACACGCCATTTGGCTTCCTGCTGTCATCCCTTGTTTGCTTGCATGGAGGTCGGCTTAACACAGATTTACTAGTGAGTATATTACACACACGCACTCCGGCATTGCGAAATTTCAGTTCATAGGCTTCCGTCTCACGAGTGTTTAGCGTCTTAAGATGGTCGTATGTTTGGTTTATGGAGCGCCTTCACTTCCCCGCCTCACCCGTCCCCCATTCATCGACAAGCAGGCCGACGCATGTCCACAGGTGGTAGTCGCAGGCCTTCAAGTGGCCCAACGCTAGGCTGGCAAATGCGCGCTAGTTGAGCTAAAGTGTCTAGGCACCACTGCGCCTATAAACGTGTGTTCACGCAAATAGGGACTATCGGTCTAACTTACGTAAGAGGCTTTCTTGAAAGAAAGAACGCGGCCATATATATATATATATTACATATATATTATATATATACACACACCCCTACGCCTGTACCTATGCAATTATATTGTAAGACGAAGAAGGATGCACAATTGTCCGATTAAGAAAAAGCCCTAACGGCTGGTATTTACACACACACACACAGCCAAAAGTTTTGCATTAAGTCCCTATCATTTTTAACACTATCAAAGGGTAGATGTGTTAAGATGAATGAACAGCGAGTGATTAAGTGCCTTCACATTTTCGATGTCGACTGGGTTTTTAAGTCACGTGATTGCGTGCATGCGCGCAGTCCTTATCAGGTGTCGGCAGTGGCGGTAAAAAAATGTGTGGATCTTAGGGCCTGGAAGGGATTAATAATACCATAACTTTTTAATAATGAATCGTTTTACAAGTGTGCCTACAGATATTCCTGGCTGCTGGTTTTTTTTTACGCTTAGTGTTCGTGATCAGATAATGCTTGCATGGAGGAAATCACCCAGCAGGTGGTGTCAGGTGTCATGCAACGTTCTCTGTGGCTCCCAGTCTTACACGAGGAACCTGTGTAATGGGTGTAATGAGAAACGATTGGAAATGCCCCCTCCCTCTCTTCCCGCATCCACCCGCAAAAAATTTCCATAAATCGGCGAAAATGTAATAAGAAATTTCAGAAAGTGTGTGGCTAGAGCCTGTTATGACTCTAAACGCGGTCGCATAAGCGTCAGTATTGAAGAAGTGACTTCCTCTTAATTAATTCACTTTTAAACTGATTTTTCGTGTCCGTTTATAACAGGATACTGTTTTCTTCTACTAGCGGTCTGCTAAAATCTCTGTCTCTTTTACTCACTGCCCTATTATTCATTCATTCATTCATTCATTCATTCGTTTTGTTCTTTCGTTTATTTGTTGATAAAGCTGTTTGTTCGTTTGTAAATTCTTTTTCTTCTTTCTTCTTCTCTCTCCCGCTTTCTGTCTCTCGGTCAGGCTGAACACGGGGATGACGGGGATTGTGGCGGTGGTGGTGGTGGTGGCGGTGGTGGTGGTGGTGGTGGTGGTGGTGATGGCGATGATGGTGTTGCCGTGGTAGTTATGGTGGCGCCAGCTGAGCCACTAGTCTGTACGCTTTTCAGGCGATCTTCTCAATGGCCCCGAACAGCACAACACATCGCCAGTGTCATTTCTCCTGTATTCGATAAAAATTCCACCTCGCATCATGGGTAAGATGCAGGGAATAAACAGGCATCCATGAAAATAGTCAGAGAATGACAGGAAGATGGCAGTACAGCGAAATAAATAAAAGACCAATAAACGTCGTATAAATACAAATGCATATCGCTTTACATACTCGTCCTTTTCCGACACCCCCTGCCCCCTCTACCCACCCATCAAAGTAACCATCATGGAAACGTTATTATGCGTCAACAGAAGTACACAATACCTTTTTCTTTATATATATATATAGAACAAACAAGGATTCTTGCTTCCTTCTTTTAAAATGCCAAGCGCATCAGCTGGGATTCTTAAACTCAAGTAGCCCTTAAAACCGAATAAATTAGCATTTCTTCCCGCGCACAGGGCCAGAGGACCTAGCCAGGCGTAGTACATCAGAGAGTCAAGTCTTTACAGTCGCGACGCGAGGATTGCAAGCTAAGCTAGGTCGTGGCATCAGGAGCGATGTATACGACGGCTGGGCCACCAAGGCCTAGCTTTTCAGGCTGCCTTTTGCGCCTGTGAAACTGGCCTCTACCGTATTTTGCGCAGCCAGAGTTATTAGCAGGTCGATAGCTCATCGCATCTTGAAGCTTTTCCCCTTCGTATCCGTGGCTCCATAAATCGGCGAAAGTTTGATAAGAAATTTCACGAAGTGCGTGACTGGGGTCTGTTATGACTCTGAACCTGGCCGCACAAGTGCTAGTGTTAAAACACTGTCTTGCGCGTGAAAAAATTCGGTCAGCATTTCCTGCTTCACGAAGAGAACGCTGTCGTGTTCGTGCTAAAGATTTAAACGCAGCTCTAGAATAAATTAATCACAGGAACGAGATGAAGCGAAGACATAATCTAAAACTTTATCTAAAAGGGTTACCTTCTTTACAAATTGTTGTACGGGTTCAGAGTCTCAGATGTACCGAGGTCACATGTTCACCCAGTAGGACATCCCTCGCCGGCTCACTCACTCACTCACTCACTCACTCACTCACTCACTCACTCACTCACTCACTCACTCACTCACTCACTCACTCACTCACTCACTCACTCACTCACTCACTCACTCACTCGTGTCCTCTTTTGCAGTGGTTGTGTGGCTATTCATTTAAATCAACGTCTTCTAGATCAGCAGACCCATGCATTATAACATGCAGCAGTCCGGGAGATGGAAGAGAGGGGGCGGGGTGCACAGCTTCCACCAGTGTCAAATTTCGTGTAAAATGGAAACCATGCAATATGATTTACTTCTCACTTTGAATTATTAATTCAGCGTTAGTTGGTGTGTGCGTCATAAAGTAGGGATTTCGACAGCCAGAAAGAGCTTGCTGTTCATGCCAGATATTCAAATGCTGCCCAGTGGATGAATAGCCCATTATTCGTGTGTAACATATCCAACTATGCAGTTATTTCAAGTCGTGCGCCAAGGGCTGGCCGCAAGGATGGCACTGGCTGACTTCTTGGCAACATCACATTTCCAAAATGTGTCGCCACATTGACTATTCAAATGAATAAAGTACAGCTGTGTCTCCCCCTCCCCCCACCTGCTCTTCACGCCCAGCATCGCCGCCCCAACTGTACAGTTTTATTTATCTACACTCCATCCTGCATTCCCTGCATTCAGTGTCAGCCAAGTCAAAAAGTAACAGGATCTCAGATAATATCTTACTGAAACTTTCCTAATAAACATACTCACATCGTCAGCGTAAGTTTTTCTGCGTTGTTGTTGTTGTTGTTGTCGTCGTCGTCTTTTTCTTGTTTTTTTTGTTTAATTTGGCTTTGCTTGATTCTCATTGAATTTTAACGCGCAAGAATCTTTTTCTTCGGTTATCTACGTATCAACACTGTCCGTGGTTTAGTCTTCAAACGTTTGTCGTCACGGAGGCCCCTCTTCCCACTTATTCAGCCCCCCCCCCCCCCCCACACACACACAAACAGACTTTCCAAAAATGCAGCTTTTGAGTCTGCGGTTCACGAAGGTTGCCGCTGTAACTGCACCGAGCTGATGCCAGAGTCAGACGGTCTGATGACGGATATGCTTACACACCACCGCCATCCACCACCCCCATGCACCCCCCCCCCCCAGGTCACTCGAGCGCACGCACTCAGTTGCAGGCAGAGGGATGCCGTATGGTTAGCTGACGTCGACAGCATTATCGACGTGCGTCGTTCCGTGGCTGACTTCCTTCATCTGTTATCGCCGCGACCACCACACACTTGCCTTTGAAACAAATGGGGCTGACGGCGGGCGGGTAGGGGACTTTCTTGGTTTCTTTTTCTGCTCTGAAGAGATTTACGATCCGATGACTGTAAACTTGAGTTTCGGAAACAGGAAAGAAAACAAAGTACAAAGGAGCAGCGAAGAAACAAGAAATCAAAGATTCGGCCTGCTATTCACTCATCTTGAACCAACATTCAGTGAACTAAAGGCGACGGCAACTTTAAGAAAAATACATCCGCAATAATGGACAATTCCGAAAAAAAACCCCGATCTGTTTAGCTTCCACAAAATGCAAGGATTTTGGTATTCGTTTTTAAAAGAAAGAATTCCTAGAGTTCTTTGCCCTATGGTCGATGAGGTAGATGAAAGTAGATGGGTCATCGATGAAGAGGGATTCTGCTTAATAATCTTTATAATCTTTTGCGCATGTGGCCACATAGTGGAACAGCTATACCAGCATAACCCGTACGCACGCAAGGCACTCCCGTAAAATTCGACTTTGTAAACACGGCGACTGTTAATCATTATGTTGTAAACCTGATGGGGTCTTAACAGAAAGGTACCTTTCAGGATCGATATGAATGCAGACTCCCAATTACTACCAGAACCTCAGAATAAGTGGAACAACAATGACACTACTTTGCGATGCACAGCGATAGTCATATTTTAATGTCTGTAAGTAATGGAAGGGCCTGCGTTTTAAAAAAAGGTTGGTGCTATTTCAGAATCTCTTACCACAGGAAGTAATGGATGAAATGCGGCGAATCTCACTAGGTCTTCAGGAAATGACTTGGAAATTTCCTTCCTTGATGCTGAGGGTGTCGCTAGCAGCGTAATGAACACGTGCTGAGAAGTTTCCTAATTGGCTGTATTTTTATGATGAGGTTGATGTTGTGTTGGAGGAGGACAGGAAATGTCCATCCAGTGCCTGTAAGAGAGATGACGTTGGTCGCAGGTGTGTCTGTGTCCGCCACGATGCAGGAGTAAATTATTCTTTAAAACTCTGCGTAATAGTCTGCGGAGCGAGGCCAGTGAGTTCTGGCAAAACTGCTGGAGTCTGAGAAGCCAATGCTAAAGATCCTAAACGTGCCAGCATCTCATGCATCTCACACATCTCGTGCAACTCACACATCTCGTTCTCACACCTCTCGCGCAACTCACGTCTCGCGTACCTCGCGTAACTCACACACCTCGTGCAATCTCGTGCAACTCATACATCTCGTGCAACTCACACATCTAGTTCTCACACGTCTCGCGCAACTCACACATCTCGTGCAATCTCGTGCAAATCACACATCTCGTGCAACTCACACATCTCGTTCTCACACCTCTCGCGCAACTCACGTCTCGCGCACCTCGCGCAACTCACGCGGCTTATACGATTCAAGCAGGCGACTCAAGATGCTCCCGGAAAGTAGTCAGGTGTCATCACCCACACGTGTCCACGCAAAAAAGGGTCCACACCATCCAGTCCGGGGGGGGGGGTGCGCAGACTTTGGCGCGACATTCAGCCCCATGAAGTATGTTGCAAGTCCATTCGGAAGACTATTTGAAAAGTACTTTGGATGGTCTGAGAGTGCCACCGACAGCGAACAGGAATGGGGGGGGGGTGTCTTGCCGTCTGCTGGCAAGATCTGTCTTCCAGATGACATCGCATATATTGCTTGTTCGGCCCAGAAACACTGCGGGCTGCTGACGAACTTTTAGGTCAGTGGGAGGATTGTAAAGGGGGAGAACTACACTGGATCTGGCTATATCTCCCCCCCCCACCTCAAGGACCAACACCCACACACACTCCTGCCAGAGCCCTTCATTTGTTCTTCTTTACTCCCCCCCCCCCCAAAAAAAAAATCTTAAATGAACTTAGCGATAGCTGATTTCTGGCAATGCTTATTGATTTTTGTCGTAAGGTTGAGCAAACAGTTCACTTATACCCTTTCTATAGTTTCCGAGAAAACATGGCGTCATAAGGTTTATTTCTCTTGCCAAATAACTACTGAAAAAGTCTGTACTTTCTAATTTTACTCCGTATACCACTGGAAAGGTGAAGACTGCAACGTTGCCATATTTTAATTTGGATGGCATGTTTGAAGTATTCTGTGTGACCTTTTCATTTTAGATTATAAATAGTAGTTTTCTGGAACAAAGGTCTTCAAAATTTGTTTTTTTATTTTTCTAGCACTAATCTTTGCACAAACTTTGGATGGAGCGCTGCAGTACTGCGGACAACATACTTGTTTTTAAAGGGTAATCTGTGCGACTTTTGATATGGCGCCACACAGCTTTAGAGAAAAGAAACAAAAATATTTATTATTATAAAAGAAGTCGAGTAAACTGTAATACCTGAATCACGATATGGCTGGAAGTGACAGCTCGAATTTCCTTTCAAAAATATTTTTACCGAAGATATCCCCTAAAGTCAACGTTCAAAAGAATAATTGCAAAAAATCCCCAGATAATGCTTCGTTTTTGTGTTCTCTGAAGGCAAGCTTAAACAGAGGCCAAAAATTAACTTTGAACGCAGTGACTCTTTGATCCGCTGGTTCACGGAATCGGTGAGGGGAGAGAGGGAGGTCCACCCTGCGCTAAAGATATGGCGCCAAGTGGCTGGCTTGTGCAACACGGAGGTGCTTATAATCTTGACACCAGCACCAGGCGGCTGTCGGTCGATCAAGGGGCAGCACCCGAGAGGGGAGGTTGCCGAGGATGATACCCGGTCGTTAATCATCCTCCTCTCCCATCCTCAACGCATCTCAATCTTTTTACCTTTGGCCATCGTCGCCGTCGTCTTTCCTCCTCGTCCCCAGCGCAAACCATCAGCGCCGGCGCCGACGGGGCTGTGTCGCGCCTAGGTATGGACGGGTTGTGGGAGTGGGGGGGGGGGAATCTTTTTCCGAAATTTCTCATTCTAACCCCTTCGCTGATGTCAGCTTTCAGGAAACGACCAATCACCATGACGACACTTACGTGCGGTCGGGGGTTGCGTTGCGCATGCGTGCTCACACGAGCTGTCTTAGTCGTCGCTCCCAGATAGATGGCGCTTTCCCGGAGTGAAAGCTTTCCAATATAACTACTTTCCATCATTTTCACCCGCTCATGTTTGTTCCGATTGATCACTTCGTGGTTGTTGCTCAAGACATAATTTTACTTTTAAATTTCAATGTCAGGTCGCTAATTTTATTAACCTTTATTCACGCTCCAGCAATGGTGCGACATTAGACAGCAGCTTTTGGAGACGGTGGTGAAATTCAATGCAGAGGGTTTTTATTGCAGCTTGCAGGCAGGCGGCGATTTTGATTGGAATAGTCGCTCTGTTGGTTGAATATTTAGTCCCTCTCTACCAAACATCCTCTCTTACTGCATAGATGTAAATGACAGATTCTACGAATGGCATCACATAGAGAAGAATGAATTCCACTTTCTCAACACCATGAACGGGGGCTAATCCTGTTTTTGTCCAGAAGACCTTACTGAGTTGGCCACTGCTGAAGTTCAGCATTGCAGTTGCAGGTTTAAACTAAGAAAGATTGCGTGAAATATTAGATAACTCCTTTGAACACACACACAAGCGCACGCACGCACACGCACACACACTGTCGAATATGATCAGACTTATTACTTATGCCCGTGTGGTTTGCTGTGGGCAAGGCTGCTTTCAGACTTCTTGTCGTTTTGCCAGTGGGGATAGCCAGCAGCGCCGGCGTAACTGCATTAACCAAAGACGAAGTTCAGAAATGTGCTTTACACGTCTGTGCTGAAAGCAAGGCCAAGGGTAAGGGAAAGAAAGGAGAAAAATCGTTTCATCGCGTACTCGGAAGAAAATGACGCTCTGGCGCCTTTCAGACTAAAGCAGATTGCCTGTATCTACTATTGTCGGTCTGTCGAGACATTTTTTTTCTCTGTGTGTGTGTGTGTGTGCCTTTCTAGCTTCCAGTACAGTCTTCTATCGAACAATTGAAGACGACTCCAAACAGAGCTATCACGACGCGAAAATCTCCGAGCGATTCATCACTGCACAATCCAGTTTGGACTTAAAAGACCGATATGACATCTTTGGAACATGTGAGCGTAGTGGTCGGTAATACTGACTAACATCAACGTGTCCCAAAATAACAGATTTGGACTGATTAAAATCAATGGAGACATGGTAAACTTGCTTTCGACTAACAGGCTTTACTCAAGCGTTGAAAATCAATAGACGTACTGTATACTGCATCGTACCTTGAAACATGCAGTCTATTACCTGGTCGTAACACAAGCCGGAGCGTCGGTTCTGGCGTGCTGAACCAGACAGTATGCAAGTATGGACATTAGATAACTTTCAGTTGTGACTGTTGTACTGGAAATGAACAACAGCTCCTGTTGTTCACGGTGTCATATGCGTCTGCAAAGAAAGTTCGCTTGTGTTCATTTCGCCAAGCAGTGCACTCTGTTTTGTCCCTAGAAGCTGGTGATAGTGACTCGTTGAGCTGTATTAAAGAGTGTTTGCCCTTGTTTTTCTTCAAGACCTCGGCAGCAGGGGCAGTTCTCTTGAGAACGCTGACTGGTAGTTGGACCTTATCAACCAGGTGACACACCAACCACT
This sequence comes from Lanistes nyassanus, assembly GCA_004794575.1. NCBI lineage: Eukaryota > Metazoa > Mollusca > Gastropoda > Architaenioglossa > Ampullariidae > Lanistes > Lanistes nyassanus. The sequence goes on from SMGT01006178.1 coordinate 235,472, forward strand.
ACACCCCCTCACCATTCTACTCCGTCGACATGTTGTTTTCTCTGCCATTCAGTAAGGGACACGTTGTTCCACAGGGCCCAAGCGCAAGGGCAGCCTCGCGCAGCTCGCCAAACACAGCCACGTGCTTGGCAGGTCTTCGATTTCCCCCTACGGGCTATGACCCCCGTGATGCTTTGTGATTGTTTGTCCACATCCCCGGACCCCGGGAGCTGTGCCTTGAACATGTTTGTCCATCTCTGATATCCTGTTGAATTGCACCATAGCAAGGTATTAGGATTTCGCACAGTAGAGGGTTTTTGGGGTCTCACTGGCGCTACTTTTAAAAGAGTTCAAACAGAATCAAGGAATATACATATATGTGAAATGGATAATGAAAGGTTTATCGTTCTTGGATCCAGGCCTCCAATCAAATGACGGCAAACACACACACGCCTTCGAGCCAACCTCTCAATATGGCTCCCAAGACTGCTAAGCTCATCGTACCTGGGAATCTCTCTCTTTCTCTATCTCTTTCCTCTTTCTCTCCGACATGCATTGGCTACAAGCTTTAATTCCATTTCCCCTCTTTCAAACTCACTTTCATCTCTTTGCCTTCCTTAATCTAGTCGCTCGTCTCTTTCTCGTTTCTTCTCTTCTGTAAAGTTTTACGACACGTCGACATTGCTAGTGCCTGCTAGTATTTTTCGCCTGCTTTCGTCACTTGAGTTTGCATTCCTCGTTAGATCACACTTCTTTACCTGTTCGCCTTGCATGTCCCCTAACCCTTGCCTTTCGTCTCCTTTTTGTCAGCTTCGTACTGACGTCTTCCTCTTTGTTAGTGTTCCCACTCTTCCTTTGAGCTGATTAATTCCCCCTCCCCCACTCCCTTTTCGTTGGGCGCCTTCTTTCTAACACATCCTGATCAGTCATCGAATCCTAATTTTCTTTCTCTTCGCTGTCGCTTCCTAGCTAGCGTTTCTTGATGACATGCAACTCTTGCTTTCAGCCTTAATGCAGGTTTCCATTTTTAAAGCACCGCCAACAATTCATTTCGACCTCGGGCAAGCGTGAACGTGGCGTCTGGTCTGTAAAATCCCTGCTTGGGCAAGAATGGGTCTGCTGTCTCCTGTTCAGACAGACGGTGCTTTTCAGTCAACTGTTTAGCATTCGTTGTCGCCGGTGAAAAATCCTATTCATTAAAGTCCCCTCGCGCGGAAGACGTAATGGGGTTAGCGAAGTGCGAGCACAGCGTTATCCCATCGTTCGATTGCGTAACTTAATTAGCGGGGGCTGATATCTCATTAAAGAGGTGAGTGTTTTTTCTCTTCCTTTCTAATTATGCAGATTGCAGCGTCAGACGCGGGTTTTCCTTTTTTCTGTTGCCGACCATGCCAGGTCTGCTAACTCTGGCCGACGTGAACTTTGATTCCTGTTACTCAGACCCAGAGCTGGAGCGCACGAGCGCTCGTATCTGGTCTTCTAGAAATAAAAGCGGACGTGAGCTCTGTTCAGCTTGTTTCACGTGCTTTTTTTGCGTGTGGGGGAACGACATGCGGTTGAGTGGCCATGCTCCCCATTCGCGGTTATTGCACGGGCATTTCTGTCTCCTGTCCATGCGTGCCAGCACCAATAAATTTCATAGCGTGACCCGGTCAAAAGCGCTGGTTTATGTATGCGAGAACCCAATATGAACACTCACACACTCGACCCTTTAGTCTAAAACGAGACCACGTGTCTCTGTTACCAAGACTGTACGCTCTCTACTTATCTACACGTACTTGAAAATGTTGAAAATGCTATTGTGTCAGTCCTCACTCGGCGCATATATGAACAACTAGTAGAGATGTGAATACACTGCCATATTTCAAGCACTTTTAGACGCATCAGGCTGCGCTGTCCAAGTAAAAAAAAAGTGTTCAATAGCTCACATATTCTCTAGTATTAAACAGATACTGAACAATTAAGTTTTGAAATGTTTGCGTGGAAACTACAAGTGTTCTTACTGTCGGCATCTACGAAAATAATGGTCGTTTCCTCCGTGTGTGAAAGAGTATTTTCTAGACTGTACGCATGACCATCCTGTTCAGACCAATGGTGTCTTCTAGCAGTCGCCCAAGCCCACCACCTTTAGCTCCCATTGATAGCCCAGCTCTGTCCTGCTCCCAGTCTGTGACAGAGTGATAGCTTTGACCATATTGTAAAATCTCATACATCCTCCATATTTGCCTGGACCTTACCTCAACATCCCATAATAAGCAGTCAGTACAATCTCGTACCCTTGATTACCAAAACTGTGAACCCCTCCCTTACCTCATCTGTTCAAGCAGGACATTGTGACACCACTCCTTAATTAAGAAGCCTGATCTCGACCCTAATAGGTTAGACAAATATCGTCCCTTCTCAAATCTTCCTTTCATTTCGAAGATTTTGGAAAAGGTAGTTCTTTCGTAACTGCAGTCCAATCTTTCTCAGAACAACCTTCTTGATAATCTTCAGTCAGCGGACAGAAACTGCGGTACTCTACGTTGTCAATGGTCTCCTTCCAAATGCTGATGAGAGAGTCGTGTCTGTGGTTCCTCTACTCGATTCAAGTGCGGCGTTTGACATCTTGGACCAATGCACCATGCTTGAACGTTTGAAAATTTCTTTTGGTATAAGGGGCACCGCCCTTGAATGGTTCAAGTCCTGCCTGAATGGTCGAGGGAAGTCCGTCATCGTTAATAGCTCAGTTATTTTTTCTCCTCACTCACTTGTCTACGGGGTGCCCCACGGCTCAGTTCTTGGGCCTGTGGAGTTCACTCTGTATGTTCGACCGCTGTCTGCAGTCATAGCTGATTGTGACTGTCGCAAGTATGGTGACGATACTGAAATAACTACGTTTTCCCCTCCTTCACAGTTCGCTACTGCCTTGTCTAACATTCAGTCCTGCATCGACGATCGATGTGCTGCGCTGGATGAACAGTAACACGCTAAAACTTAACACAGACAAAACTGAGGTCATGCCTGTAGGTTCGGCTGCTCATCTCAGTTCTGTTGACAGCGAGTTCGCGGACAATGGGGGTGAACGGATTTCTTTAAATCCTGTATCAAGTACCTCGGTGTACACCTTGATCAGACACTTTCTATGCAACTACATATCGGTTCTGTGTGCTGCGAAAGGTTTCTTGAACTCCGTAAGATTGCTTCCATTCGACCCTCTCTGTCCTCCAAAGCTGCTGCTAGATCTGTATCTTCTACTGTTACTTCTCGGCTGGACTACTGTAACTCTGCGCTGGCAGGGCTTCCTTCTGAACAGATCGCTCAACTGCAGTGGGTTTCAAAACTACGCCGCGAGACTTGTCCTACAGCAATCAAAGCGGAAACATTCCCTTTGCTCAAAGACCTTCGCTGGCTTCCAATGAAGTTTTTGCATTCAGTACAAGATGGCTGTGCTTGTGTGTCGTCACTTCCATGGTCCACTTCCGCCGTGTGTCGGCTGTTCTTTCTACATACTGTCCTCCTGGGCAACTCAGGTCCTCCACCGAAAATTCTTACAGCCCGGAAAAGCAACCTCAAAGGTTTTGGTCAGCATTCTCTTAGATTTGGTTCCTATAATGTCTGGAACTCGCTGCCCCTAATGTCTGGAACTCGCTGCCTGCTAAACATATAGGAATGCCCCTTCGCTTGCTACATTTAAACACAGCTCAAGTCCCATCTTTTTGGTCTCGCCTTCCACCGATTGTACTGAGCTTGTTGGTAACGCTGATCCATGCTGAGGGGGAGAGAGAGAGAGAGAGAGAGGGAGGGAGGTTGGTGGAGCCTGTGGTGTGTCTTGGTGTGCTTGGGTCTTGTGGCAGCGTTACTTATTTGTATTGTAGTTGTTTGTTTGTGTTAAGCGCGTTGATCTCTCCGGGGAAATTGCGCTATATAAGAAAACTTTATTATTTTCAGTAGTAGTATCCCTTTTCTGACGCATGCAGGAGGATCAGTGGACGTGGCAAGTTCGTTCCGTGTTCAGGCGTCTGGAAAAGCCAGTGTCGCCCCCATATGGTCACAGCTGTCCACGAACATATGAAACAACATTGTAGAGTTATGTGCAGCTGTCCATTGGTCAGGAATATTTGTAGCTGTGCGCATATCTTAAAATAATTCGATCTGGCGTCTTACGATTGGGCTTCCAAATTTTGAAGCATAAGATGATATTATGGAGTTTTATCTGTTTGTAAGATATGTATGGGATGTGTATCGGAAAGATTCAAACACACTTAAAGGAAGAAAAAGGAAGACAGACGGATCACCAGACAGACAGACAGACAGACAGGCAGGCAGGCAGGCAGGCAGGCAGGCAGGCGGACTGGAAGGGGCGGGCAGAAAGAAAGAAAGACAGACAGACAGACAGACGAGAAGAACCCGGTGCGAATAGTTCAAGGCCACTGAATGCTTTCCACTGATTACACGCAAACATCTGCGACAGAAATCTGATCTTCTTTGTGTAGCGGTCAGACTGAACAAGAATACATTTTGCCTTTGTAGTGAAAATCACGCGGCGCCATCACTGTACCGTAACGAGCTAAAATTAGGACTCCTTGTAATGGACAACAAGAAGGTAAATTAAATGTCGCGAAGACGAGATGTCTGTCGCAAACTGAAGGAAATCAATAACAAAACAAAAGTACAGGGACACTGTATGGAAAAATCTGTGGTCAAGAAAGGAAACTCAATCATCTTTAGAAAAAAAAACTAAGGTGCTGGTTTTCATATACATTGGTTTTTGCGTGGTGATTAAAGTCAGGTCATGTTTCCGGTGTCTAGACTCACCAGAGCTGTTCGGGCACTTTTAAACATATTTTTAACATATGCCGTCCTTGCAATTTTGCTTGTGTCTTCCTTTTTTTTTCCTCCTGGCCCGCGTCCATGCATTACAAGAAAGGTGTTATTTTCTGGGGGTGGGGGAGGCTATCCGTTCATGGAAGGCATACTTAGGCTTCACTCTGCGTAGGGAAACCAAGACATTTAAATATTGCCTCATATTTGATAAATTTCTTATTATTACACACGATAAAGTGTTTGACCTCCTTTTGAACCCCATATTAGTGAAGCACATTGCGCGTATGCTTGTGTGCGCTTGCGCGCGCGTGTACATGTTTGTGTATGTTCGTGTGGGTACGTGCGCATGTGTGATAGTCTTTTCCTGTCTCTATCTCAGCACTCAGTGTGCAGTGCGAACTCCCTACAGAGGGGTCGTGAAATTAAACCGCGCGGCTATTCCAGTTGACCCAGTAATCTCACGTCCTCCGGGGGATACGCTGTTCAGCACAGTTCCAGAGAATCTGGCCGCCCAGTGTCCTGCAGCTGCTCAGTGATGGACGATTCGTAAGCTTCTGTCTTAGCGCAATGTCCGTCGTCACCCCCAAAAAATTTCTCGTGCTGCTATTCAGCGGGAAGGGGAAGAAACATTACCATGGCCCCCGGCGTTCGGTTGAGACCAAATTAGTTTTCACTCAAAGTAGCGTCCCCGTGACCTTTGTTTCCGGTTCCTGAGCAACTCTCCCAAGGAGACTTAACGTCACTTACCTTAAAAATGACCATCTGGGGAGCTGTGTTTCCTCAGCTGGCACCGTGCTAGCAGGTCCTCCCTGACGCTATGTTCATTGTCGTCCTTGTCTCAAGAATTAAATCAGATGAGAGGTGACTTTTACTAAAGCAAGTGACCCATACTCCTCCCTTCTTTACGTGACTGTAAGTGCCCCCCCCCCATTTCTCTTCGTTATTGCATAACAAGAAATTTATAGGCTTGAAACGAGACGAAGCCTTTCAAAGGAGTCAAATTTCTGTCCCATAAACACATTTTGGTAAACGTGTCGAACCAGTTTGTAAAGTCTTCATGAAGCGTTTGACCTGTCAGTATCTAGAGTTTTGACCTAACATCTTGTGCATATTCCAATGCGATGTGGTGTTGCACACGTATGGCGCGTACGCATGCACGCACACGCAGCCAAACGCTGACTTATAGGCAACATCTCTTTTCCCCTTCCCTTCCCTCTCGCATCCATTCGTGTGAGTCTGTGCGCCCTGGGTCAGGCTGACCTATTATGCAGTACACCGTGGATCTCAAATTAATCCCACCTAACGGCGCCTGATTTATTTTCTCTTTAATTCTAAAACAAAAAGTCTAACGGTTTCTCATCGAGCGCGTAATTAAGGAGCTAAACATTCTTGAGGAAGACTTCCGCTCCTTAAGGATAGCGCTGGCCAAAACAAAAACTCACTTGACGGTGAGACCTAAGATGGCAGTGCGTCGTTCTGAGAACGTGACGAAGACATCATAACCCCGAGGGAAAAAGAGGAAGTCACGCTAAGTGCCAATGACTCAGCAAAATCGGCGTTAACAAATGAATGAAACGTAATGCTGGAAATGTGGTAACTGCATTACGTCCCACGAAACATAATTAGCGAAGACAAAACGGTCCCTTGCTCTTCTGGTTTCGTTCGGAAAGGTCTGTTGGTCAGCACTATCGCGAAAGTCGTGATGCACGAGGCAAAAAAAAAAAAAAATTCAGACCCTGGAGAGATTCAGTCACAATGACCTTTATGTCTCGGGCTTTTCTTCCCCCCCCCCCAGCCTCATCCCCACTTCACCCCCACACGCATTTAGCAAAAACCATTTACCTGATTGAAATTCCTTTGTCGTGTTGATTACTGGGTTGCTGGCCTCTCGTTTGCACCGAAAACACAAAGTCTCGCGGGATTTGAGACAACAGCGGGATTTTTGATCGTTAAGGATGAGGTGAAAACTGCGAGGGAAGGAATTAGAGAGACAGAGTCCGTGGCTGGGTGGAGTCAGAGTGGGGGGACTAGTGATCGTTTACACACCTTGTTCAGATTCAGTTTAGAAAACACATACTCGATTTTTTTGTCTCTCATTTACTTTCACGTATCAAGACTCAAACAGAGTCCACAAACTTTTTTCCCGCATTATTTTGTAAAAGATTAGGTCCACAAGGCGTTTACTTGAACTTGTCTCTGTAAAGAGACTGCCCTTTAACCTACCACCTACAGGCTACACTGGGGAAGTATTATTATGTGTGCGTGCGTGTGTGCGTGGGGGTGGGGGTGCGACTTCAGCTCCCTAATCATACTTGTAATGAAAAAAGAGCTCACAGAACCTACACATCGTGACAGAATAAAATAATACTTTAGACCGTGGGTTGCGTGTGTTTGCACGTGTGCGAGTCCGCTCCCCTGTGCTTGTGTGTGCGTGGGTGTGTGACGGAAGAGGTGTGCATCTTCTGTGTGTGTGAGGGAGCTGAGTGTATGTGTGTGGGAGGAGGAGGGTATGTATGTATATATGTATGTATGCTTTTCTTTTTTTCTACCCTAATTTATTCCCCGTGTTTTGTTTATCGTTTTTGCATTTTACGTACGTAAATGTATGGGGCTTTTTTGCGTATGCATGTATTGGTAGGTGCTTTTGTACGTGTGAGTGTGCAGGATGTGTTCTAACTAACATTAGGATATTGTCCTTGTACAACACTGTTGTCACTTGGCTGAATAAAATGTGGATTGTGTTGTATTGTGGTTGTGAAATAATATTGGAGCTATGTCTTCTTTCGTTGCTGGAAAACGTCTGTTAATACTCAGGGACCGCATTTCTTCATTGTCTCGCACAAAAGCGGTAGGAGGGTATGTTTACACAAAAAAAGAGAGAAATCTGAATGGATGAAGCGGTGCATAATATAAACATTTCTGTAGACGTTGAGTTTTTACTTTTGTGTATGAGTTGAGGAAAATCGTTATTGCATGAAGTCTGCAGGCCCTATTAGATTTTTTCACAGTTTTTTTTAAAAAAAGGAGTTTGCATGTACAAGTGTCTGTAAAGAGAAGTTTCGATACTAATTTTAGCCCTTTTTAATTTGCACAGTCTGAAAAATTGTCACAAATCCTTCAAAAGGCAGCCAACGGTAGAAGGGTGTTGCATGTGTTTGCGTATTTGTGCCTGCCTGTATTCTTGTTTAGATGCATTTTATGCCATTTCCATAGGGTTAATTGGGCGTATTTATGTCGTTTCGTGCATGTAGTTGAAATGTTCCTGATTCGTGCATCTTCTTTTAATTGTGAATGTGAAAGATTAAGCGAAAACAACTTTGCACTGACAAAGTGGTCGAGGTACAATTAACTGGCCGAATGCCTGTTTAAGTCTGCACATAAACGTGTCACCGACTCGCTAGTCTAAATCATCGAAAAATGATTGCCTTCGTATGGTTTGTCGAATGAGTCGCAAAATGTTTTAAAATGAATAGACAGCTGTGAAATATATGGGTCAGCCCAAAACCTGGGAACTCAAGCACTGCGTTTTTCCTCCAAGAGGTGCTCGAAATAAAAAGACATCTCTGTGAAACTTCCGGCATCAAGATTTGCAGCTGATCATTGTGTTCCTTCAGCATTTCCTAGGCACTTGTTTCAGCTCTTTGTTTGCAGTTTTTAAAAAAAAGCTTTGTTGCTCATTCTTAAAGTTAGTAGAGTGGCATTAAATTGTTTATGGCTGCCTATTCTACAGCCGTGCGTGTTTTGATAGGAATGGAAGGACTGCTATTGATTTTCAGCCAATCGTTTGCTATTTGTCAATACGATGTCGAGGCTGCAAAAAAACGACCCTTTCACATCCGGGTCTTAAAGACTCTGGGACAGCGTGCGCTGTGATAGCCCGTGCGTGTTAACGTCAGGGCCCCGGTTTATATTGTCACTGCACTTTCTCATGCATAAACGCGAAACAACGGGTATTACGTTTTCGCGCGTGCTTCGATCTAAAGTGTATTTGTTGCTTGTTTGTTTGGTTGGTTGGTTGTTTTTTAAAAAAAAAAGAAACAATACTTTCAAACATTTGGGGTCAAGAAAGTGAAAGCCGAAGCACGCACGCATGTGTACACGCATGCGAACCTACCCTAGAATTTTCTGTCTTCCTTCCTCCCCCCCCCTCTCTCTCTCTCTCTCACACACACACCTTTCATTAAAACACTAGTCCTGCCTTCAGATCTGTGAGATGGGCGTCAAAATATCATTTGTTACTTTTTCCAACCTTCAATAATTTAAACTTATTTATCCTGAATCTTGGGATAAAGCAGCCGACATCCATTAGGTCTACGTTCGCTAACATGACTGCTCTTTACGGTGAGCAGGAAAAGGTGACCAGTATGTGTGTGAAGGGATCGCCAAGGATTTGATCGACAAACGTGCAGATCGCTTCGGCAATCTGACTGGATTAGCAAGGGGAGATAAGGAGACAGCGGGCAATAACTTCGCGCACTGCGGTGTCTATACGAGGTGTAGATTGCAGACAGATTAGCGTTCTCGAAGTAGTCCCGCTCTGACTGCTGCCAAAACACTACAGCGTACAGAAAAACAAGTCACAGCTCAAGCAGATACCTTAGTTCCGTACTGTTGTTCAGCAGCCTGTTTATAGGTGTGGACTATGCTGTATCGACCTACTAAATCTGACCTCGGGAACGTGAATATATAGCCGATCCTTACGAACTATAGAGTGATATCTGGCAGTTTCACTCAGTGACGAAAACCCTTTGCTCTGTTCCCGAATAAAAGCAACAACAAAGCACAAGTAAACCATCAGTAACAGCAAAAAAATATTAATAATTTTTAGAAAATCTAAATCAAATTTGCCCAGATGTCAATGCCCGCTACAGTTTCGTTGAAGTGCATTTTGTTTGTTTGCATGTTTATCAGTTTGTTTTTCTTTATCAAGTTGCTTGGTTGGTTTGTTGGTTTCTTTAATTAGTTGGCTCGCTGGCTGGCTGGCTGGTTGGTTGGTGGGCTGCTTACTTGCTTGCTTGAATTAGTATATGTGCAGGAGGAGATCTCTGAATAAAGATAGTAAGGCATCTTACTTTGTAGAAGGTTTGATTACTTCATTAGTGCTGCTTTTGTTCGACTTAACGATTAAGTTCCTTTGTGGCGACACAAGTTTGAGGCCAAATTGTTCTTTGGCCTCCATGCACACTCTGTACAGTTCTGCTTCTGGTTCTTTTCAGCGGAGATTACCTCCACGAAGAGTGATGATCATCTCAAAAGACCGTCTGGTATTATGCTCAGATAATAGATTTTTAAAAAGTTCTAGTTTCGTTTAAGTGTGCTGTATCGTAATGCATCTAACATTTCGCGAAATGCTAAACAATGAAATCATAGCGTTTACGTCTATTAAACAAAACAAAAAAAAAGAAAGAAAAAGAAAATATACACAGAGGAAGCTAAATATGAAATGTTGCGCATGCCTACTAAAAATCCTCTTGGCCTGAAACCTATCTCTTCACACCGGCATTACTCCCCGCCTTTGAGTTTAACGTACTGTTGTCGTCTGTGTCCAACTCTTCGTCTGTGAGTGAGATGGCATTCGCTTTTTCTGACGCTATCTGGAGTGTTCTCAGGTGCCATTCTGGTGCACAGGGATTTACTTAATAGAGTTGGGCGTGTTGGAAGGCAGGAAGAACTATATTTGAAGGGCTCTGTGCATCTTCCCGCTTGCTGAATTTTGTCCTGCAAAGTACCTTATAGAAGAACTGAACTTCGGGCAGCTTCGCCCGACGTGGTCACCTTTTTTGAGTCCCTAGGGTGTTATGAAGAGATGACGTCACAGCGCAACCTCTAATAGCTACAGCGAACCAGAGAAACCGTGGTTCTCAGTAGTCAGTAGCCCAGTGGTGAAGACAATGGACTCATCGTTGAAAGGTAACTGGTTTGAACCCCATAACAGCTTTCGACATTTTGTTTTCTAGTTGGGCTTAGGGGTAATGTTAGGGTTAGTATTAGGGTTTCTGTTTGCCTCTATATTTTGAAGTCACTTTCTACAGCATGGTCGCTTCGTCACGGCCCGAAACGCACGCTATGGTTGCTTGTTAAGCGAAGCTACAGGAAAAGTTGACGAAGTCGGCCGAGGCTGTCCGAAGTTCACTTCTTCTCGAAGGTAATTAGCTGGAAACAAAACAAATCAGCTTTCCCCTTGCAGTAATTTTCGGTTCTCCCTGTTTCTTAAGCATATTTCCCTTTCTGAGGGATTTTTTTTAAAGGTTTTGGTTTTATTTTCCTAAGTAAGTACTATGCTTTTTTTAAAGTGATATTTCTTTACTTCGCTGGTATGTTTGATGCTACTGATTATTGAATTCTTTCCATGTTTATTTATTTATTTCTTTTCGGAGAGGGAATGGCTGAGATGCTGGGGCATGCGTGCGAGCACAATCAAGATTGAAAAATAAAGCTCTATCTTCGAAGCACAGAGTATACAAATTGTATCCAAGAAAATGCTAATACTTAGTACCTGTCCAGGTCGATAGAGTGTCATTCCTTCATCTTGTATGACATAAGCTTGTCGGCCATTTTTTTAGGTCTTCCCACTCCTTGTCAGATGCATGCCGGTAGTACAGCTAAAAAGTATGAGTTACCTTTAGGTGATGTAATCCCATGTAGCCAACCGTCCAGAATTAATCATATTGTAGAATAAAACATTTAATTCATACAACAAAATATAAAACAGCTGACAAGCATCTGTCACGTGTCTATTGTTTATTGATGCAATAATAAAAAGTCCGTAACTGTGGCTTATGTCCAAAGCTGGGTGGCATGAGCGCTCTTATCTCCTGTTCAATCGTAAAAGGTACGCAAAATACACAGGGCGAAGCGACATTACGATCGCTCTCATGACCAGAAGTGCTGATTAAAATGCCCATTTAAGCCAACTCAGAGGCGAAAAAAAGAGAGCATACTGGTCATCTTAGGGAACATACGGGTGTCTTAGAGAACACAGAAGTGACCTCACCGCACGTCGATAGAGCTCACGACCGGTGTCGGGGGGGGGGGGGTGTTCGCTGCCTCGGTCGATAGACGGTGGAAGCTAATGACCGCAGCTTGTCGCACGGTGCTTCGACCCGGCCTGAGACGGATTTCACGAACGCTACGAACAGTCGGATCGACCGAGGTTGGGAGGTTCTGCAAGGGATGTCACGCGATAACACAATGGTCGCAAGCAACGCAAAACCTTCATGTTGTCAAATGGCATCCCTTGCAGGGCCTCTCAACGGCCGTGGTTCGGACTGCTCACAGCGTTCGTGAAGTCGGCCTCTGATCCGACTGTGTCCAGTGTCTGCAGGAGAAACATGGTAGCGTGCGAAGCGGCTCTCTGGTGTCTTATGCGTGATTATTTTAGCCCTGAAGACGTTTTATCACGTCTTTGAGCAAACATTTGTTCTCCTGGAGGAGGTTACAGCCGCCTTGTGACAGGCAGAAACGCACAGAACGAGATCGCGGCACGCGAGAGCATGTTTTTATCAACTGTTGTTCCACACGCAACACCGTTGAGTCAGAATCGTCAACTGCTCGCACCGTTCCGTCTAAAGCCCATTCAGACAGTTGGACAAAGTCGTGGGAAACGCGATATTTAATGAACTGTTCCAGCCATCTACCTGAAATAAAATGCAACTTAATTTCTTCTAATCTTAGTCCGTCTTCTGTGAATGCGCAGACCTTCACTGCAGCCAGTGACGGATCCAGAATGAATTTCTGGGAGAGGTGTGTGTGGGGAAGGGGTGGGAGGTTATACTGTGTGTGACTAATCTATGGTAAGTGCAGTACCAGCAATAGTGAACGTAATCAATAACAACTAGCACTGAATTAAAACATACACTGTATTACAAACCAGTAACACTAAACTCAGATATTAGAACGTTCTCCACTTACGAATTGCACTTGAACATGATACAACTGTTTTATCCTTTCACGTACGCTAGTAAGTATGAGTGCGGGAAACCGAATGTCTGCTTAATTTCAGTTTGGTAGTAGAGCTGTATTTGTGTGGCCAAAACCGTCTCCGTGATGGCTGCGTCGATCACATAAGAAATAAACAAACCAATCTAAAGAAAGAAGAAAAAGAGAGCAATCCCATTCCCCTTTCCGTTCTGCATCCACTGCTGAGATGAAAGGAAATTTGTAGAAATGAGGCAGAGGGAGCACTTTGTTGAGGAAATTTTAATTTTTAGTCTTTCTCTTATTAGAGCTGCACTGGAGCTGTATTGAATACTCGATTCGGCCAAATAATGACAACATTCAAATATTAGTGTCCCAGAAATTTCCCGCTAAAATAATTAAACTGCAATATTTACATGTATATTTTTCAGTGGTATTGCTCGATGCTTGTGCCAGATGAATTGTTTTGTCAAGGAAGTTAGATCAAACCGAAAATTGAAATGCTTGTATTTATTATTTTAATAGCATTTCATAGAAATGACACATTAAGCATTAAGTGTTGTCAGTGAGTACTTCTCTTTCGTTGACTATTCTATTCGTATTCATAGACGTATTCGGGCTCCCTAAAAACCGAATATTTGTCTTTCGCCGAATAGTGTAAACTGGATATTCGGTACAGCCTTGACTTACCACTGTTTCCTTCGACATAGTCAGACAGTGTGATACCACCCTAAGGTTGGTGAATTGTCTCTTTTACAGCTTGGTGACCATTTTAATAGACGCTTTTTTGTGTTTTGTTCAACCAAATTGTTTAAAACAGGCTCTGTCTTCAGCAGTTAAACGACGTGCACTTTTGTTAACTCTGTTCATAACTGGGAAAACCTGTTTGTCGTGAAAACCGTTTCTCAATCAAATGCCGAGAACACCCCCTCCCCCACCTGGTTTCACGACCGAAAGTTCGCCCAATTAAGAATAGCCTTTAGGTATACTGTGCTTCCTGTCGTAGCTTCTGATTATATGGGCCAGGTGGAATGCAATGATTTCACCCTCCATATTTTTAAAGGCAGGATTCTGTAACCTGCTGACGAAGTATTCCCTCTAAATAAAATCAAATATAACTTAAAGAAATAAGAAAAACATGTTGTCTTTGTACTAAGACATGCAGGTTCAGAAGAAGGTACCGGAAAGTAACACATCTAATGCAAACGCACACTCGTAAACACCCACTCACGAACGATCCTTTAAGCGACGTATATCTTGTGAGTCGAATGCAGAATGTTACGAAGGATATGTCAAAAATCAAATCGGAGGCTAGTAACTTTTTTGTTAAACGGCTTACGCTTCTGATCTTACCATGTCTGCAGTAATCGAAAAAACTGCAAAGAAATCCTTCACCGTTCATATCTTTTGAACAGAGCTACTCAGGCCATGTGCCACTTTCCAACCTGTTGCACTCCTGGTCCCCTGTCCGCCCACGTGATCGATGTGGCTGTGGTGAAAGTTGTCTGTGATGGACGGCTTGGCTCAGATAGTCAGGACCAGTCTTTGGCGCATGCGCACTCGGGACAGACCAAGAGACCTGCAGTATTGCGGAGCTTCACCGGTGCGTCAGCTGAACAGAATCTCGCCGAGTAAACAGAAAGTGCACAATTTACCAGCGTGCCGGGTTCCATTTTGTTTTCAAAGCTGGATGGGATTTTTCATTGTCATATATACTGCTCAAAAGAATTGAAAGGCCAGTGCAACCTGCATCCCCTACGTGATGCCAAAACACAAACTGGTAATCACAACGAAGCTGAAGCAATAAAATATTCGTTAATGTCAAGACCAACAGCAGATTTGATATGCTGTTTGCATTGCAACAGCAAGATTACCATCCACGGACACGCCGTACGTACACAAAAGTCAGAGCAGGTGCAGCTCATAATAATGCCAAAAACGTGTGAGCCTTCCCTTGGCGGGTTTTTCAATTCTTTTGAAAAGTATAGTTTTAATAAAACAACGCAGCTGTGTACACAGCATACCCATCCGTCATACTTTTCCTCTCATCCAGCCATTCTTCAAACTTTAAAAGCTTTTCAACAATCTGATACCAAAAAAATGGCAAAGAACCCTCGCTTTAAGATGCCAGAAGAAATACAAAACGTGAGCTGCTGTAGACGGGGTTACAATGAGAAAGGGTCAAACGGAATGAAAAGGAAATATGATTCACAGCTATATTTACAGCAAATTTATTTGGTGAGCGTGTCAGAAAGAGAAAAAAAGGAGAGGCGGATTCGCAGCTATTTAAAGTGGATTAATTTGGTGCGAGCCTAAAATGTGCGATTTTAACACAAGGCGTCGCTTTATCACCAGCTGTGAGGGTGCCGTTTGTCATATCGCCGAACCCCAGGGAAGCTGTTGTGCTGTCTCGCAAGTCGCAGTCACTGCTCAGTTTCAATACATCTTCCGCCACCCCCTCCCCCAGTCTTCCTCTTCCTCCCCGTCCCCTACTCCCTGTGTGTTTGCTGCAGCCACTGGCGAGGTTTGCATAATGCTGCCCAGGGAGTGAGGATGTTTGTCCAAAACTTACAGCCGTGTTCGTGGCCTCTGGAAATGGATGGCGCTAAGCTCCGGAGGCCTAACAGCGCTTCGTCCTCGAGGTCAAGCCGCTTCTTATCGCCAAGACGAACGACCGTGACGTGCAGCCCACGAAATCCCGCGCAATGCTCGCCCGTGAGGTTGCCGGGGTCTGGCCACAGTTAACTGCACTTTCTCGTTACCTGCCAGCGGTCCGGCTTAACGGCTGTTTAAACGGCTGTCCGGCTCGCGATGGTGGTGGTGGTGATTGTGGTGGTGGCAGAGCCTCAGTCGCCAACGCCAGCGCCGTTCTGTTTGGCGAGAGCGTTGAAATTAATGAGGTTGTCCTAGTTCACCCTGTTGCGCCGAGCGGTGCTGCTTAGTTCAAAGTCGGGAAGCAAGTTCTGCCTGCTCTTTTACGGGATGGAACTGATAAATGTAGCTCTTCGGCCTGTACGTGGAAGTTTTGAATAAGCTGCCTCCCTCTGCCGCACTTTGCAATTGCTTCCTCCGCGCTTTTGCTACAATCGCTTCTCCCTTGTGACCACTGCACCCTCTGCCCTTTTGTCCTGCTCTGGCACATCGCGACTTGTTGCATACACCGCGACCTTCCCTTGAGCTTTTCCACAACTGTGTCATTGGTGAGATGATTTTAATGCGTTTGGCGGCTTCTGTTCGCTAAATAATTAAGATCCTCGTTCTAATGGCGAGATGGGGAAAGAATCAGAACCAGCCCTGACATGATGGGCGATGTCGACCGATGGTGTACAACTGTCGGCCCGTTATCGGGCTCAAAGAAAGCTGAAGGTACGAGTTTACCATGCCAAAGGTGCATGTCCCCATGCCACAGTAACGTTAAAGTGTCGTGTTTACGATGTTGACAAGTCAGTCAAAACGAAAAATTAACTATCCAGGCCTGGTTTGCAGGAGCTTTCGTAGCTCCCCTTCCGATCATAAGATTGGTCGTAAGGCCCATTTGCCCTGTGTATGTTACGGACCTTTACAAACGAACAGCAGATAAGAGCGCTCATGCAAGCCAGCCCTGGTATTCAGCTGGACTACAAATATAATCTAGTCTGAAGATTATAAAAAAAACCCCACTGCATACCTTTTTTTACGCGAAAGTTACTGGTGCATTCTGCTTCATAATGACGACAATGATGACGATGGCGATGAAAGTAAGGATAATAATGAGACAAAAATGGTTTATACGTGGATTTAAAAATGGGGCTGAAATTGGTCGCGCGCAGGCTGCTTTATCCTACGAGAACTCCAGTGCAGTCCGCTTACCACGAGTTTCAGGGGAAAGAAAAATTTGTTCGCGTTAATCGATTACTTTCTTAACCAGATCAGACCAAATAGGAAAAAGCATGCTCGTCAAGATCTCAGAATGGAACCGTGTTAACCGGTTTCTCGCGAAATCAGGAATCGAGTTACCAGCACTTCCCTGTGCTTAGAAGCATTTTAGACTGTCCGCCTGAAAGTAACCGATCATGAAAGCCAGGGGTAATCCAGAAGAAAACAGATATATTCCAGCGGAAGGAAAACTGAGCATAGACACCAAATATTAATCTTTTTGTAATGGAACATGCGAACATGCGCACATGCAGTAAATAAACCGAACTACACGATTGTTCTTTTTGATGAACAATCATATGAGGAAGATTATGAAGATTTTTGTAGAAAAAAAGTGAATGGTACGGTTGAGACAAAGCGGCGACAGAACGAGAACGGGAAAAGTTCCATTTAATGGAAGAAGAAACAGCAACACATCTGAGGGGAAAAAACTAATAGGAGACGAGATAAGATGGAAAGCCGAAGGAAACAGCTTGGAACACAAGACAGAAAATTCAGCTTGGGAAGATTAGGGAATATGAAAGGGAACACCACAAAGAGTAGCACGATTTGTAAAGATACGGTAACAACATAAAACATTACTGCATGAGATTTTAAAAAGACAGTGGAAAGCTAAGGCTAGCTAGGA
The DNA here is from genome assembly GCA_004794575.1 of Lanistes nyassanus. Classification (NCBI taxonomy): domain Eukaryota; kingdom Metazoa; phylum Mollusca; class Gastropoda; order Architaenioglossa; family Ampullariidae; genus Lanistes; species Lanistes nyassanus. The sequence goes on from SMGT01006178.1 coordinate 252,717, forward strand.
TTAGACGAAATGTAATCCTAAGAAAGGATAAAGTGTGCTTTGCAAAGACATAATTTGTCTGAATTCTGCAAACCTTTTTCTCTTTTACTTCGTGTCTTAATTGCTAGCATATGAGGGTCTTTAAGCAGGGGCAGGTGGGAAATGGGGAATCGTGGAGGTCAAACGAACCAGGATTTTACAAACATGTGTGGTTGGGTAATGAAAGTGGATTGTGACGCCAGAGCTCTTGAAGAGAAACGTATTGCCTGTTTTTGCTTTTGATCCTTGTGTGTACGTAACTCACCTCGGGGCTTCCTTTCCTGCATTCCCCCATCTCTTCCACTCCCGCACGCACGTACGCATGCGCGGGCGCGTACACACTCACGTATAGAGAGAGAAAGAGAGAGAGAAGACACCACACGCACACACGCACACACGCACACACGCATATTGTCTTTCTATCACATCTGACCTCGAGCTTGTTTCCTGGCCATTCAAAGAAGCATGGAAAGCCGTCGTTCCAAAATTCAATAGTCGTGTTTCTGGCGCAAAAAGTCTACATGCCCGATACAGGAAAGCAGGTTAAAAAATAATGAGAAACTGGCACCGCGTCTTCCGTGGCATAGGACATTATTTCCGCCATTCATAAATGGCGAATTAGGGAGATGGGAGATGGGCTCTTTTGACAGCGGGCTGCGCATCTTCTCTGACCTTGACCTCCCTCGCACATGATGGCTGGGCAGCACGTGCGGGAACGCGAAAGTGAAGTGGAGGGGCGCACTTTGTCATCCATCTACAACAATGCTATGATGAATAGGTCCAATCTGGAGGTTCAAGACATAGCCCGACCATCTGCTCCTTGTACCATCCATCCACAAGCTGATTAACTCTCGCAGCTTCCTCTGGTCGGAAACGTGCGGGTTTGTGCGAAAACGCGCGTTTGCGCAAACACAAAACGACGATCCCTTTCGGCATTTGCAGGAGACTAAGATCTTTTAGTCTTTGAGTAAAGGTTCGTTTCCCACAGTGTTGCTGGATTCTACGTTTTTGGATTCTGTCTTAGTATTTTGGTTTGAAATTCGTCCTGAGCTTTTATTTTCATCTCTCTCCCCCCTTCTTTCTCTCTGAGCGTGTATGAGTTCTGTGTATGGCACGCGTATCGTGTATGACACGTTAGTGTATCTCACAATTCCTATACTTTATTACCCACGAAATGTTGTGGCTTTGTTATTTTGTACATCCCCTTTTGTAATATGATTTATTGCCTGTAAACACGTGTCGGAGTGAAGACGGGAGGGTGGGTGGGGACCAGCTGCACCTGTCTCCGTCCTTGTCTGTCTTTCTACACACAGGGAGAAACACGCACGCACTTTCTACACACAGGGAAAACACGCACGCACTTTCTACACACAGGGGGAAACACGCACGCACTTTCTACACACAGGGAGAAACACGCACGCACTTTCTACACACAGGGAGAAACACGCGCGCACTTTCTATAAACAGGGAGAAACACAAACGCACCTATTATACACAGGGAGAAATACGCACGCACGCACTTTCTATACACATGGGGAAACACGCACGCACTTTCTATACACAGGGGGGAGCACGCATTTTGCCACCATCATCCAAATCACGGTCTCGGTGGCTGGCTTAATTAGACCGCGCCAAGTTCCGCATGGTGTGAGTGAGCCAGCAAACAACGAGAGAGAGCAGGTGCACAGACTGATATATGATGCCAGGCCCTTGAATGCAGTGCCTTCCCGTCTTTTCATTTGCAGCCAGTGAGCTGCACCCAGGAATCCGTGGGGTTCTGTCAACTGGAGGCGCTAGCGTGTCTGACAACACGGCAGCGACTGGCGGAGCCTCGGGCCTGACTTCTGTTCAAGGGACTTCCCCCCACCCCCACCCCTTCTTTTCCCTCCCATCACGTGCTCGCAGCCTGGGCTTCCTGTCTCGTTCGTTTCGACAATTCCAGACGTGTTGGTATTACCACGGGCTGCACGTGTCTGACTCTGCCGGGCTTTTCTGACACGAAGGTCTGTACTTTCGAAAATTGTGTTGCCTGTAGTCCAAGTCTGTCTGTCTGCCTTTCTGTCCGTCAGTCACTCTGTTATACTGTTTGTATGCGTTAGTGATGGTCTTGTAGATTCCAGACGGCACCCCACTCGTCCATCTGACACGAGCTCTGTCGTGTCCAGCCTCTAAGGAGATGCATGCTCTGGGGTCACCGTGTTTGCTATTCATAGTTTTGCAGTTATGTAGGAAAGTATGAAGATGGCTCCGAGGGAAATTGTTAGAAAACAGTAGAGATTCTTTGCCGTTCTTCGAAATCGACGTCCTCGTACAGACACATCCTTATGCAAACACAAAACAAATCAAAGAAGACAGTGGGTTTGTTGTGTGACAGTTAGATACCCCGCATTGCCAGCAAATGTTTAGAAACGATTTTTGAACTCAATTACCTGTCCTGTTGAAATCTTTGGGATTTGATTTGCCTTATTTGACCTCAGCAAAAAATGTCGTGCACAGAAAGTGGTCTTACTAATAGTGCTAAAAGGTCATAATCGACTCTTCAAAAAAAACACTCCAAGCTTACAGTTCAGAGGACAGCACACTTTAAGTGCACCGTCCGGGTGAATAAAACTTTCTGAGTGTGGTGTAACTGAGAAATCAGTTACTGGCAGATGAGCGGTGACCAGTCGCAACCGAAAACAAGTCAGCCACACTGACAGACTGTCGTGTCCGCGACAGCTGCATGTCACGACTGAACTACTGTACATGCCATTCGTGGACAAAGAACGCGGATTGCTTTGCCGCGAACATTTCTTGATAATGACCTTTTCGTCCATAGTAATAGTGTGAGCCAGACCTCTCGTGCTCAACCAAGTTCAGGTTCACAATTATCTGTTTGAGCTGTGTTTTATAGGCCGGGAGGATGAAGCTATGCCTGGTGGCGTAGGAGACCCCTTCCTCTTCCATAGTCAGCTACACGAGCGCTAGGATCGCTGCCCAGCTGGCTAACTCCACTCGTAGTCTTCGCGCCTACAGAAGTTGCGTTCAAATCGTCTGCCTTTTTCAGGCGACAAACCGTACGAATGTTGGCCGAAAAGTGGGTCACCCGACTGCCTTTTATTGACGCGTGTGCGAAGCTGACAATAAGATACATTCGTCCCGTCAATCCACCATTCCCTCTTACCACTTCCTATCCTCCTTCCACCCATCCCCCAGTTTGCACCCAGGCGGCTTTGCATCTCCAGTCTGATGAAGTCTGACGTTGGAGACAGGAGGGACAGGGTCTGCTCGCCGTCATCTTCTCACGCGTCCTCCCGTCCCCCGTCAACCCCAGATTGATCTCACCAGTGTGACGAGGATAGCTCCGGCTACACCAAAGCTGAAATAAATATAGTGGTCGCAGCTTGGGGCAGCCCTGATAGTCTATCTCTCCATTAACCCCTTCGCTTCTTGCGACTTTGTCCGGCGGTGCCGAGTATTACGGACTGCCCTGCGGGACGAGAGGATTGTATGGTCTTAGCTTCCAGACTATTATCAAAGGAAGTATAAGCGGCAGTGCGAAATCTATACTTCGTTTCTGATTGATTAATGGGGTACGGTCAGAATTTGTCAACCATAAAGCAGAGCTGTAGTCCTTTGGTTACTGAGACAACCACACGACGATGCTGGATGGAAAAGCACGCGAGAAGAACCTTGAGGAACCATAATGCGAGATGATTTGCGTTTTCCAGCTGTGAAAAAGGGTGAATCTGTTTGTGGGGTGCAAAGCTTGGTGCAAAAGCTTATACCACTAAAGGATCGACGGATAGCATGGATAGTGGAAAGCTGAAGGTGGCAGAGAAACGAGAATTCCCAGGGGAACAAAAGAAAGCATTGCGTGATCAGTGAGGTTAAAGACCAACCCCCATGCAAAAACGTTTTTTTTTTCTTTTTAAATGGCTGGGTTTTATTTTATAACGAATGCTAATTTCTGGTTAAATATAACTTCTTTCCATTAGGATATAAAAGCATCAAAAGTCTCACTGTCAAAATAATGATGTCTTTAAGTTCCTAGCCCTGTCATTGGCTGTAGCCATTGACGGAGTAAGCCAATCTATGCACTGAAGTGACGTCATTGTTTTAACCTCGTTTTGTGGAAATAATATGTAAAGCCTTCTATCTCACGACCTGAATGAATAAAATCGGGTTATTCTTTTAAATAGTTTTTTTTACTGAAATAACCTGTAGGTACATACAGTTTTTTCAAAACACTGGGACTGGGGCTGAGCTTTAACACTGCACGATTTTGTTTTTAGTTTTATCTTTTTTGTCTTCGTTCGGGGTCTCTTCTTCCTCCATCTTTCTCTTACATCATCTGAGGCTATCGAACCATCGATCTTGGGTCCCCGCTTGAGCGCCTAAATGAGGGACGAGAGGAACACTGATGGATCTGCTAGCCGAGAGCTAATGGCGTGTGGAAATATTGTGAGAGAAAAGGCCAAACGAACTTGTTGGTAATGTATCGACACGCGAAGGCGGCTTGTAAAATGGTGATCCACACGGGCCGACTGCAACGCCACACTACCAGCCACTGCTGGCCTACCTCCTGGACGAGTGCTGCGAGAGCCAGATGTACCAAGTGTGGAAAGTGATGTCGCCCGAGAACTTTAAAAATAATTCTCGGTCTGTAACAGCCTCACGGAGAGTAACCTCAATCTTCATGTGCACAAATGCGATGTCTTGCTCTTCAGGAAGAGTTCACAACAAACTTTAAACTGTGTGTGTGTGTGTCTTTAATACTATGCCTCCGTCTGATGAACGCAAGCTGATTTAATTACCTAGCTACCTGAAGGTTAACCCACCGGTTTTGTACTGCGAAAAAAACATACTGGATCAATCTGTGTATCCCATCAATAAGCAGTTTACTTCCGTGCAAAGGCATTCCACTGACCTGAAATCATGAACGACGACGCAAGACAAAAATACGAAGAGGGGAGTGTTAACAGATAAAGGCACGCCATTGTTGGATCACAAACGTCACACATATAAGAAATGTCTACACATTAGAACATCGACAACACAGTGTAAAATTGTAGTACAAGTTATTACACTGTGACATAAAGAACGTAATACAAAACTAATCAACCTTTTTAAAGGCCTAGTAAAGGTTTGGCTTTTTTTTTTTGGTTGCTAAACGTCTTGTAGCAAGCGAGGTGCACATCAGGAGGGTTTTGCTTAGACAGGTTAACGCCCACACCGGGCCAGTTTGTAAGCCTCAGGTACGACGCAGCCGGGCGCGAACCACCGACCTCTCGCCTCAGAAGCGGAAGCCATAATCGCTAAACTACCGAGACGGTCGACTTAGTATAGAATATTCCTTTACAGAGATTTCAGACAGGATATTCCTTTACAGAGATTTCAGACAGGATATTCCTTTACAGAGATTTCAGACAGGATATTCCTTTACAGAGATTTCAGACAGGATATTCCTTTACAGAGATTTCAGACAAAAAACGGCAGCAAAGATCATCACACTGCAACATCAAGAGCATTCTGCAAAAAAAAAACGTCACTAAAGATCATTATACTGGAAGGTAAAAAATATTCTGCAAAAAAAAAACGACATTAAAAAAACGTCACTAAAGATCATTATACTGGAAGGTAAAAAATATTCTGCAAAAAAAAAACGACATTAAAAAACGTCACTAAAGATCATTATACTGGAAGGTAAAAAATATTCTTCAAAAAAACGACAGTAAAAGTCATTACACTGAAAAATCAAGAACATTCTGCCTAAAAAGCCGTCAGTAAAGATCATTACATTGTAACCTCAGGAACATTCTGCAAAAAGTGCCAGTAAAAGTCATTACACTGTAACATCAAGAACGTAATAGCATTCGGGGTTTGCTGTTTTACAAGAGTAAAGCCATCTTA
>SMGT01006178.1:258946-301530 GCA_004794575.1 Lanistes nyassanus
GCTAAACTACCGAGACGGTGGATTTAGTATAGAATATTCCTTTACAGGGATTTCAGACAGGATATTCCTTTACAGAGATTTCAGACAAAAAACGGCAGCAAAGATCATCACACTGGAAGATCAAGAACATTCTGCAAAACACGCCAGTAAAGATCATTACACTGCAACATCAAGAGCATTCTGCAAAAAAAAACGTCACTAAAGATCATTATACTGGAAGGTAAAAAATATTCTTCAAAAAAACGACAGTAAAGGTCATTACACTGAAAAATCAAGAACATTCTGCCTAAAAAGCTGTCAGTAAGGATCATTACATTGTAACCTCAGGAACATTCTGCAAAAAGTGCCAGTAAAAGTCATTACACTGTAACATCAAGAACATTCTGCACAAAAAAAAGTCAGTAAAAGTCATTACATTGTAACATAAAGAACGTAATAGCATTCGGGGTTTGCTGTTTTACAAGAGTAAAGCCATCTTACCCCTAGAAAACTAAGGATACTGCCTGCCCACCTCTAATACCACTACCTCCAACTGCATAATAATATATATAAAAACGATTACTGCTATCATCTCAGCTATTATCTAAACGTTGTGCCGGGGCTCAACTAAATTACCTCCTGCGTTCTCTTGTGCATTACGACCAATAAAATCGTGAAAGTGTGTATCAGTTACAGGCCATCGCACTTCCATTAAGTAAAAGTATCTTAAAGTGCTGCAGAAACAAAGAGAAAATCGGCACAATATACCAGTGTTTGGGGTTTTTGAGATGGATGGATGGATGGATGGATGGATGGATGGATGGGTGGGTGGGTGGGTGGGTGGGCAGGCAGCGTCAAGGTCAATCATTTTTCGTTTTGGTTTCCCTTCATAGTATTAAAACTCTTTAATGAGAATTAATGCAGTAAAGCTGTCCTTTCGCAAAATGTTGTCGGTTTGTACAAGCAAATCATATCATCAAATTCCACTAGTAAAGTAGGAATAGTTTCTTTGGAAAATTCGGGCTAGGGCTTGCTGTCTGCACGCTATGCTTACTGCGCACATCAAGATACCTATAGGTTGAAAGGAATAAGTGCAAAACACACACTGGACGCCTATCGTTTGTGTATATCTGTCTTCTTACATCCCCTAATAAGGCAGCTTGGCCGTTTTGACGAGCGATGCAAGAAATTTCAAGAACTCCCGAGGAGTTACGATAATTGGCTTCCCAAACAGCTTCGAAGGTATCCTACTGTGGTTCTCTCTGTGTTGCGTGCACGCACAAAGGTACCCTCTCTCCCACGTACGCACGCACCCACCTTACACACACACACACACACAGCCCGAAAATATACTGCATTGGCAAACCCTTCCCCTAATTGTTTGTAAGCAAGCTGCGGTAACCCTACCAGAAGTGGGCTCAGCTGTCCGCTCAGAAGGTATTAACAGCAGCAGGCAAATGCCAGAGGCCCAGGTTCTAGAACCAGACATTATTTTAGCCTTTTCACAAGAACGTGGGTTTTGTCCATTCATGCCAACTAACTGGGCGGCTTTAGTTGGCTTGTCAGGTGACGACAGCACACAAGCTCGTTAGTTTAACGTTCGAAGCAGATGAAGAGGAAAAAAGGGTTTTGTGAAGGAGAGTACCCAGAGAAAGGATTACAGACCAGTAGATGAGTTTTAACTAATTAATTTTTTTTTAAGTCTTGTCCGATCTTGGCTTGACGTTGGATTCTGCAGCACCTTGGGCGTCTGATCTTGCAACTAGATGTATATATAACTGATGCGTTTATAGGCTTTGATCCCCCTGTAGCACATATACTTAGCAAATTTCGAGAGGTGTGTGTGTGGAGGGCGGAGGAGAAGATGCTGTGATTTGTCTCTTTTTTTTCCTCTCCCCTCCCCTACCTTCCTCTTCGCTCCCTAGTCTTCTTTGTCTGTCTGTCTTTCCGTCCGTCTGTCTGTCTCTGAGGAACAAAAAGCACTGCCGAGATTTAACCAACATCAGGTGGTTGAAGATTTAAGCTCTGGCATCATGATGCAAGACTTAAGTCCCATCTCCCTGACGTCAAATTTGGATTAGCACTTTCTTCCGAGAGCTTACATTGTCTCAGCTAAGGGCCTAATTAGCGAACACTCACCGCAAAAGGTGGGCGTTCTTCTTTGTCACTCTCACCCGACCCCCGCCCACTCGTATCATCCGAACGACTTACGTGCATTTCCGTTCCACCTTTTTTCAGTTCCCTTGCTGTCTGGCATAACACCGAATCTCAAACAGTTTCTGTTACTGCTCAAAAAGGGGGTGTTATGAGCTCGAGATTCCGTGCCTTCGTGTAGACCATCCAGTTTGAAAGGTACACACCATCCAGTTTGAAAGATACACACCATCCAGTGTGAAAGATACACACCATCCAGTTTGAAAGATACACACCATCCAGTTTGAAAGATACACACCACCCAGTGTGAAAGATACACACCATCCAGTGTGAAAGATACACACCATCCAGTTTGAAAGATACACACCACCCAGTGTGAAAGATACACACCATCCAGTGTGAAAGATACACACCATCCAGTGTGAAAGATACACACCACCCAGTGTGAAAGATACACACCATCCAGTGTGAAAGATACACACCATATCTTACAAACCATATCTTAATCCTCAACCTGCTATCTAGTCAAACACTCATGAGTTGGGGGAATACAGTGCCATCCAGATCCTATTCTCAAGTTCTTCTCTGCACTATGCAATTGATGGGGAAACGATTCTTGGAGTAAAGATTACAACGTGAAGAAAACATACATGGGGGGGGGGGGGGGTATTTTCATCGTGTCAAGGAAAAAAAGCACGTTTTCGTCAGCCCTGTGTATTTTCAATCAGCCTGTAGTTTTTCTGCGTGCACGTCACGTGTGGCCTTCACGTTCGATTTCATTTGCATGTGTACTTTTCATTCCTTCGACGCCCTCTCTCTGCAGAGCCAGAAATAGGCGGATTCATCTGACATTTTTTCTGCCTCTTGTGGCGGTGTACCGTGTAGCGATTGGAAGGAATATCTCGCCTGGCCTAATTCTTTTAGAAGCTCTAAAACTGCATGGGTAGTTATTTCATCCATTTAGCCTTTTCTTTGAAAAAACCCACTTTTTAAGGACCTTTCCATCGTCTTTTTTAATTTTACGGTTTTTTTTAAATACGTTAAAGCCACTTGTTTTCGATCATTTGCTGATGTACCGCAAATCCGTTTGGACCATTTGGCTATGTTCGTGCATGATTATATTAGCGGCCCATCTCTAAGTTAGCTGATGGAACTATAAAAAATCTTTAATCCTGTAATCCTGTAAGTGAGAAAAAAATCTTTATTCTTTCGTTTCAAAGTTATGCATTTTCTTTCTTTTTTGTTGGCTGGATTATATTGTACAAGAGATCAACTAAAACAAATGGTTCCTGTATTATCCTTGTCCTTATACATTCCTCTTTTGTTACTCTTCTCTCCTTCTCTTTCCCTTTTTACCTTTCTTTCCTTCCTTCCTTCTTCCCTTATATTTCTTTTCTTTCTATTAAACTCCGTTTAGATAATGGGGAAAAGTCTTGCCTTGCTTCACATGGGGTTTTATCAGTGGCGATAAATAATCGGTCTTCAAATGTGAAGATTGTTCTGCTCCTCTTCATCAGGTTTGATGGGAACGAGTTCCTGACATTGTTAGACAAAACAAATTGCTGGATAATCTTTTTAACTCACCGAGACTGACTGGCATCACCACTAGCTTGCGAATAAGGTATATGTTGAATGAGTATCATGTTATATAGTTTACCTGGTAAAAGGTTATTCGTCCACCAGAGTGTTTGTTTGTTTGCTTGTTTGTTTACGCGAAAGTTGAGGTTTGGGGAGTTAAATTTCTACACGTATAAGAGCTACACGCTATTATTACGAAGTGAGTACATTTCAACTTTCTCTGGAAAGGGTTTTGATCCTGTACTATTCTTCCTATCCCGACTTCCCTCGCGCAAATTTTAAAGCCACCAACACGAAGATGACTGACTACATTTCACTTAAGGCTAGTTTTGCATTTTTTCTTTAACTTTTTCTTTCTGTCCCTCGTTCACCCTCTGAACACCTTGTGCAAACTCGAGCAAGTCAGCGTACCGCAGTGTTAAAAGTATTTAAAGGTGCTATCACGTGGTATTTTCCTTGACTGTCCAATGTGTCGGTTAATATATAGAATGGCAGGGGCTACTGTCTCTGTATCCATGGAGACTTATGCATGAACAGGGCTAGCACGCGGATGATCAACGCTATTGTGAAGTTAACAATATTTTTGGTCTGTCGGCACCCTCACTAAACCATTATTTTTGCAGACTACATGATCTCAAACGTCTTCTTCGATTTCAACTAAAAGTTCTGAAACCAAGAGCTGGTATATGTAGTCACACAGATTTACTATTGACCAGACGAAGATGGTTCAGAAAACTTGGGTTTAAGGTGTAGATATTACCACGGGTATAGATAATTGTTTACAAGAAAATGTTACAGATGTGTACGTGTGCCGTTTGAAACACTACGAAACAAGCAAACAAACAAAAACAAACAGCGATTACCGTGAAAACTTTGCGAACTGGTCTTTTTTCCATCTTTCAAGAAGGAAAAGCAAATTGCCTAGTCCGACAAAGGGCAGTCACTGCGCACCAAATCTCCCTCGACAGTTATGGAACCTGGCAGGCTGTTCGCTACTCTCTCCACTGTCAACCCGAGTACAAAGCGCCTTTTTTCTAATGACTTGGCTTTGTGTCAGAACAAATGCTAATTCTTAGGTGAATTTAACTTCCTACCATTAGGATATAAAAGCTTCTTTGTCTTGTCATGCCTGTAGACTAAAGGTTGGGTTCCTTAGAATCTTTCCTGGCGGTAAGGCGTAAGGCGTTCTTCATGCTACAGAACGCTTCCTTATGCAGCAGTCAATTCGGCGATAAATGGGCGCGTGTTTTTACCTAGATATCTGAACGCGGCGTCTTAACATTTTACGCTGACTTAACGGCCCGCGCGCGCTCCGTGAAGGGAGCGTGCCCTCAAAGGGGAGAATAAACTTCGTCGGGGAAGCTGGCTGCAGTAAACAGGCAGTAATGAAATTACTTTACAGCCGGCTCTGTTCTAGCGGAACATGCAAGTTTGTTTACTTCCTTATTAGCAATCGCGTTTTCTGCCAGTCATGCGTGGAGGTCAAAAAGCCGCATGACAGGGTATGCGCGAACTTCCGGAAGTTTTATTTGCGACGAGGAGTGTACAAAAAACAGAAGACACCCACCAGCCATACATATGGAGAGAGGACATCGTGAGAGAGTTAGATATGAGTTCTCTGCTAAAAGACAGCACATGCAGGAGTTCGATAGACAGCATATTCTAAAATTTGCTCTTAGCATTAATGGTTGTGGATGGTTGGAGTATTATTTACAGCATTGACTGATGTAAGTCTGTCTGCTTGAGGCCTGTCTTAGCATTCTTGTTCGCCGAGGATTGCCATGGGTGTTTGGTGAACTAGGAAGCATTTTCGCCTAGTTAAGGCCTTTATCTGACATTATATACTGCTGAAAAAAATAGAAGACAAGCTGTACTTTGGCAGGCAGGTCATAGACGTGTAATTTGCATGAACACAACATCCAGCCCTGTACATTTGGATGCACTGTTTCATGCCGCAACGGTGAACTCCAGTGTGTGTTGAAATCGGTGCTGGAGGGTTCATGCACAACACAGGAACCAGCCATACGTGCAGCCAAGACGCCAGACATTGTGTGCAAATCAAATACTTTCAGGTTACGAAGCAAAGCTGAACAGGTGAAACAGCTAATGCATGTGCAAAGTCTGTGTAATGTGAACACAACTCAGCCACTGTTCACAGACTGATGGGTTTTTATGGACGCGACCGAAAGACAGTTTGTAACCATCCCTCCAAGACGACGAATCAGAGATGCTTATTGCTGCAGGGTGATTGAATGGCTGCAAAAAAAAAAAGCCATCGGGGCCTACAGAACAACCCCTGCACCACGTGCAAGGTAACATCCCTACAAGGACGACAATCTGCAGCCCCTCGTACTGCCAGCGCTTGAGGCGAAGGGACCTGGCGCCATGACGTGTCTGCCATGTCTGACAAGTTTCTAACATTACTTCTCTCGTCCTTTTTTTGTGGTCGTTCGAGTCTCAACGTGACCTGATGAGAACAGACAAGAAAAGAACCATCTGTCGTGTCATCGCAACCTTTGGTTCAGTCACCATTTCCTCTCAATCAGAGCCAGCACCCAGAGCAGGCAAATGTGTACTGCTTCTGATTCGGTTTCGCACTTTCCTTGTCGACTCTCGTCGCCCGCGCGACGACTGCCCATGATGCTGGGCTTCCGCTAATGGTGTAGCTTCCGGTCAGGGCTACATTTCAGCCTAGTCCAACTTAGTGTCTTCCCTTCATCGCCTGGCACTGTCCACAAGAGTGGTCGGCCTTTTCTTTCGATGTGCCTCAGGCAAGGAAACCTTTGATGAGGAAGAAGTGGGAAAGAAAGTAAGAGAGTAGGTATGATGGGCTCCAAATCACCCCCACCACCACCCGAACCTCCACTTACAACATGCGCCTGCACACCCTCTTGATTTATTTAAAAATAAAAATGCAGGACCAAACCGTTGCGACAAGATATTTTGGCCGCCATGCAGTATTCGTGCGTTCGTTGTGCGCCGACACCACCAAATTAGCATTGTTAGAATATTGATTTACATCTCTGCAACACGTTGACCGCCAACATAAATCAGAGAAAAACATGTTTCTCTCTTTCCCAGAAGACCTAGTACCTCGGAAAGAAGATGCACAGAAGGAGAAGGTAAATAAGAAAAAAAGAAAAGGTAAAGAAGAGGCGGAAAATTTAGAAGGGTAACATTTTTTTTCCTGGCACATAAAAATCTTTAAGGTTATGTGTTTTGAAACGCTGCAGCTTCGCGTTTTATTCTTATGGCAAAAGAGTGCATTCCATACTATGGGAAAATCATTGTAAAAGAGGACGCCCTCGCCATGAAAAAGTCTTCAATCATTGCCAGATCGATTCGATTAAACAACAGTGAGAAGGAGCAAGGAGATTTGATCGCTGTCCGGGGTCGGAGACGTGCTTTCGAGGCATTGTCCGCTGATCCCCGAGCTGCGTGGAGCAAGAAAGGTAAGCACGAGGCTTGCTAATAGACGGGAGTACCGTTTCAGTGTTATGTGCCGGGCTTAGGGTATGAATAGGCCCTCGCCAATGAAGACACGGTTTAAGACCTAGCACTGTTCCTAGGGTAACAGCGTGTTTGCGTTTGTCGTGCCAAGTGGAAGCGCGGGATTCAAGGCAGCTTATCCGATGCAGCCAGCTTTATGATCTTTTGCGAGGTTTTAAAGGGAGGAAGAGCAAGCGAGATCTATGTGCGGCAAACTGTTATTTTTAAAAAATGCCGCGTTGAGTTTCTTTGAACTTGCTCTTCAAAGCAAAATATACCGATGTATTAACTTTATGTGAATCCGCGAAACTTTTAGATTTCACACAGATTTTATAATCTGATGTGCTTGAGAGAAAAATCGTCAGATCTCTTTCACCCCTCCATCCTCTCGCCCTACCAAATTAAATGGGAAGTCGTAAGGTATTTTATTGCCAGCGGCAGATAAGCAGACATCCCTTTTGCGATATTCACTCTCAGGTACTTTCCGGCGGTTTGATAATCACACAAACTGTCTGCAGTGGTAGCAGCCAGTTAACTGTTGTTGACGTTGGGTCCAGACTGTAAACAAAAGTTGAAAGGGTAAAAAAAATTGAGATGAATGATGGCGGAAGCCGTATATGGTAGCCTTCTGGCAAGTGTCTGGTTGGTCTGAAGGGGCGAAAAACGAGGAGACAGAACTAGCACTCTTCTTTATCTTTCTGCAGACGGTCAGTGGTGTACCTGCATGCTACTGCCACATCACGTTAAGACAGTAAAACAGACGCACAGCCTGAGAAGATGGTCCATCATTCAGATGAGAGGATAGGTATTGCTACAGTCTACTGCAGATTTCTGAGGTCATTTTTGCATAGGGCATGAAGTTGTATGTAGTCTCCCCCCGCCATCCCCCCCCCCACACACACACTCGTTTTGTCTCTCCCCCATTCCCCTTCTCTTTTCCCATAACCACCTTCATCTTCTTCCTTTTCTCCTCATAATCTTTTGTTGTTGTTGTTGTTGTTTTCGCTTCTCTCTCCGTCTCTCTCTCTCTCTCTCTCTGTCTTGTTTGTCTCTTTTTCTTTCCGTCTTTTGCTTGTCTGGTCGCTCCTGCCCTACAAACTTCCTCTCCAGTCTTACCACGGAGTTAAAAATATGAAACACTTTACGGCACTTTATGGTAATAAAAAAATTGTGTCGTTTAAAATTCGATCGGCGTGCAGAGTTTAGACCAGAGCATCGACATGAGAGAAAAATTATTTCATTGCAGTTAAAAGAAATTCATAGATTCGCATGACTGTAGTTGTCCGTTCAGCGAGATTTCCCCATTCTCTTTCTGTTTTTCTCCCACTTGGAAACATGTTACACATAGATTACACGCCAGTGAGGAAAAAAATAGAGAGAATGTGCCACTCATCCACCTACTCAATAACTCACCGTAACAAATCACACCTCAGCACAATCCATCCCACACCAGGCTACACACTCCAAGTCTCTTCTTGATATAGTAGCTTTCCCATTCTTTTTCCCTTTCCCCAACACACACACGCACGCAAGCACGCACCCCACCCCCCAACCCCACCACCACACACACATTCCAGTTTTCATCTTCCGCTTTGAAGAGCTCCGCTTGTCGTGAAAAAGGTGGTCAAAGGTACAGAAAACACGAAACGAAAAGGACAAAAAAAAAGATACTTACCCCTCCTCGACAATTGCATGAAAGGAGCTCGAATGAAAAAAGATCAAAGAGAAGTAAACTAATTACACGTTGTAGATTCCCTCTCGCGAACAAAACCATTCGCGCGCGGCAAGACAAAGAAAGGCCAGACGCTGCCCGGAGCGGCAATTGCCACTTCTCCGAGAGCGGCAAGAAACAGAGACAGTGCCGCGCGGCAGGGAGGAGCGTCGCAGCGAGACCTGGTTGCCAGGCCAGGCCTCGGGACGGCTACCGGGCATAAATAATTGATGGTTCCTTATTTACTGCGCCCACTGCGCATGCCCGGTATAACGATGCACCCCGCTCTTTAAGATCACCGAGTTTCGCTTGAAAGGCCGCGCGCCCCGCCGCGACTTCAAGAAGAACTTCGTCAGTACGCTGCTTGCAGTCCGCCTGCAGCTCCCCCTACGGCTTGTTGAAACGCCAAGCACGTGCACACGATGAGCGGGACAGTGGGATATCTTAGACGCCAGTTACACACACTTTATGATCACTACTGCTTGCACTGAACTCGTACACTGTCAGTTGATGTATTTACTCAAAACACAACTTTTTTGCGAAAAAGTACATTATTAAATACAATGCTAGACATATTCTTCGTGAACTGATTTGCTCGAGACATATTGTATATCTCTGTTCTAAGCGTTAACGTGGGCATAAATCACGGAAGAGGAATGATTCTTGCTTGCATATTTATGTACATAAAACTTCACACGACTGTACAGATGCTGTGTGTTCCCTCTGTGTCTTTCACAAGCTAATAAGTCAGGGTTTTATTCACGAAGATTGCCAGAATTTACTTTGGGTAATAGATCTGTGCCAGATGTTTCTTCAGCTGGTGGTATTTATTTATTTATTTCCCACATGCTCTTTGCTCTTCCAGGTGTAACAGTAGGGTATAGAAAGCGCAGGCACGCAATCAGGTGGGTTTGTGTGAGCATAAGCATGCGCGTGTATGTCTTAGCGTTCGTTCGTTCTTTCGTGCATGCATGTTGCTAGCAGAAAGCAGTCCAGTCTCTATAATGACCAAAATTGCACGCACTGTGGCTCTCTGCCTGCCTGCCATTTGCCTATGAGGCAACAGAGTCGCTAGTCAGCGTCAGGGCAAGGTTGCATAGGCATTCGTACCTCCTGTTCGTACGTACAAGTCCATGTAAAAAAGAAAGAAGAACAGTCCTTACGACCATTCTTATGACCAGAAGTGCAGATGCAAACGCTCACGCAGGCCACCTCTGCTCCACGCAGCCTCAGTATCAAGCAACGACCCTGAGTTTGACTACGCGAGATCTCATCTGTTGCTGCGCCATATCTCATCTCGCCTTTCTAAGCGTGGAGTTGCAGTGTGAATACTGCACGCTGAGTGCGACAGATCTTACGAACACTTTTATGAACAGCAGAAGAGCAGATAGGAGTTGTCATGCAAGCTGCTCCGTCCGTTTCGTGCCGTCACTGGGAAAGGGGAGGTAGGCGTGGATGCCGTGGGATGAAACCCGACATGCCTGAGGGAGCGTCGGGCCTGTGATTTGAAGCCAGCAACACGCCTGCCGACCCAAATCCTCAGAGCGCGGATGAGCAGTTTTCAGGAAGGAAGATAACTTCCGCTTCAGCCATTCTCAACCTGCTGTCCCTTCGGTATTGGTGGCTCGGCATGCAGAGGAATCTGACCATGTCAAGACCGTCCTCTTCTTCGGCTCCGGCGAGGGCTGGTTGCCAGAGCGACTCCGTGCCCCCTTAAATTGCTACTTCCCGTTCCTGAAATGGAGCTACTGTGACGTTTGTATTCACAAAGGCGGATATGCTTCGTCTGTTGTTTTGTGAGTTGGTTTGTCTCTTGTTTTACGAGTTGTAGTGTGTGCTGTTTTGTGATTTGTTATGTCTGTGTCGTTACGTCTCACGTGTGCTTTCTGTTTGACGCTGTCATCATGATATGACAAAATCCCCATCCAAAGAATCCGTCCCACCTGTGTCTTCGGTCCCCTTCTTTCTACGGACGTATTATCTCTTGCCGTCTGTCTCTCCTTCTCCCCTCTCTGCCCTGCCTCCCCCCACCCAATCGCGCCCATCCGAATTAATTTTTCAGCTCTCTAATAATTTTCTTTTAAGTAAAAATCCAAAATAAATGTATGTAATGTTTTAAAAGCGTAATTGCTCACAATACTTTCTCAAACTTTCAAATCTTTTCAGATGTCTAACTTTGCACAAGCCATTTATTACAAAAAGGAAGCGGAATTTTAAAAAATATATATCATGTCAATAAAATCTTTTTCTTAGTAGGAGATTTGGGATCCTCGTAAATTAATGACGCTTTACTGTATATACACTGCATCGTAGCAAATCGAAAAAAATCCCTCCTTTTTGAGAGAAGTTTTCTTGTAACCAATTCGTTTTTAAACGGAGAACATATATTCCCTTCAGCCATACAAGGACACACCTACACGTGCCCGTCAGCTACGTGACAGAAACAATATTTATAGGAATTCTTCGGATCGAATATAATTTCAAGCATTAAAGCACACGGTTTTCTTTTTCCTTGAAAGGCATGCGCGGGGTCCAGTATAATCAATCTTCGCGGAAAATGAACTTACTTCGTATAAAGACCACACAGCAAAAGAAAAAATGAAGTGAGAGAAAAAGTTAACACTACTCTTTTCTTGGCAGGATCAATCTTCGATAAAAGATGCCATATTTTCTAGGCTAGGCTGGCTGTATGCACGAAATTTCCCTCTCTCGCTCACTCGCTCTCCTCCCTCCCCTCTCTCCCTTTCTCTCTCTCTCGATCTCTCGCTCGGTCGCTCGCTCTGTCTGACGAACTCAGCAATTGCTTTTGTGTGTCGCGTTCGTCCCCACAAGAAGTATGCCAGACATGGTGTCTGCGCCATTTCTGTGTCCACCAGTTTGCTGTACTCTTTTACAGATATATTTTAAATGTTTGTATTAGAACTTGACGTTCGTTTGTTCCTGTATTGCACTGGTTATAGTACTGAAGTGTACGTTTTTTGGTATTCTATTGGCTTAACCCTCCACCGCCCGAAGGACTCGAAGCTAATAAACAAAAACGACAGTTGTTCCCTTTCTGAAGATTGCCGCGTAACTTGAAAAGGAGGTGCATAACACGCTTAGCGAGGTACATTTCCGTGGCCTCACGTCTAAACACTGCAGTATTACTTGTGGACAGAGATGTATCCAACGTTTAGCTAGCAACATTTATACCTAGTTGCACTACCCGAAATGCCTGAAGAACGCTCACGCCTTGGAGTGAGGGTAGGGGAAAGTCATGAGCCAAACACTAACGCTGAAAGATTCAGGCACATACACCCAGCAGGCCTCATGGCCAGAGGTTTTTTTTTTTCTTGGTAAACCTGGTGCTATCTTGGTCACATCACATTCTTTCGCCAAAGGTGGGTCAGTAGGGAAGTAGGGGACACACGTGCGGTTAAGAATTATGACCTCTAGACTCTTTGTGACCGTTCATCGAAAGATAATGGACACCACTGTTTATGGCTTGCAATTTGGAATTTCATATTTACGATGGCAGTTAGCTAGACACAGCGCTTCAGACTGAAAGTTTGTAGATGCGTGCAAGCGTGAGTGCGTGTGCGTGTGTGTGTGCGTGCGTGTATGCATGTGCGTGAGAGAGAGAGAGAGAAAGAGAGAAAGAATGCATGCGAGCATGTTGTGGGATGTGCGTGAGAAAATGTATGCGTGCGTGCATACGTCAATTAAACAGACTGAAGCGCATGTACAGATCTGTGCTGATAAAAAAAAGTTCGTTCTCGTGATTTCTTTCACGTAGAGATACAAGTTTCCAGAAGAACCTAAGTATATGCCAGAGCTAAGTTCACTCGTCATCATATCGTCATACCGTCAGCACCATCACCGCTCTACCAATCTATAATCATGGTTTGGGTAATACCATCGCAATGGTTTTCCTATAACGTATCTAGCCCAAGACGCGAGTAATGCTCAAAGAAAGCTTTCGGAATCATCGAAGTAAAAAACCTTAACCCTCCTCGCTCGATCTTGAGCTAGTCAGCTCAAGTAGGCCTAACCAGGAACCACCAGGAACCTCAAAATTTCTCAGTCACCTCTGTAATAGACAACGCTGGGCCAGAAATCACTGTTATCGAGTCTATTAATGATCTGAAATGTGCGTTTACCCAAAAGAACAACACGCGTATATCATGCGTAAACGCCAGATTCGTGGATGTCTCTTCCTCTGGCGATAGAGTATGGGAAAATCGAGGTCATACGCATAATTTTTCCCTCCCACTCTTTTCCCTTACATATATGATTGTTTCTCTGCACATCACTTCAATATTCTCATTCACCACCCTCGCGTGCCGGAAAATATCTGGCTTTTTCCTGATGTATTTAGATGCGAGCCATTTCCCGCCTCTTATATTAATGTTTTTCTTTGATTTTTGTGGCGATTTGATCGAGGTCTTTACAAGAATAATCTCAGGCCGGATGTGTAAACGTAAAAACAGCATCTGAAAACAGAAAGAGGGGAATAAAGAGTGAGACACTGATACAAAGAATACGTAGTACAAAAGTACATTGAGAGGGGAAAAGAAAGAAACGTTTAAAAAAAATAAAAATAGCTATTCAGTTCCCTGCAAGTCTTTTCGCGTGGAGACAGGCTGGCCTCATAAATTTTGATCTGGCACAAAAACGCAAAAAATAAGGAGGATCAGGGACAAAGACGAGATGGAGACAACGGAAAATTCTGAAAGAAGATAAGTTGGCCAGGATTTGGAAAGACGGGAAGAGCAGGAAAAGTGAGAGTGCGCGGAACAAACAACAAGCCGTTAGGTGGGCGTGAAGAAGAAGCTGTCGGAGGCATCGTGTGCAAAGTCGTTAGATCAGAGATCTGCAGCCTGGTGGACTCGCCACACGCCTCCTCTTATGATGTGGGAATTGCTCCGTGTCGTGCATACATTTCTATAGATTTGGTCTGCCCTGTATGACAGGTGCCTGATCAGACTTGTCACTCAAACAGGGACCGCAATGCTTGTCCAGCCCACAGACAAGGTAACCTTATCCAGTGCGGTTACCAGCGAGACGTCGGGGAGAAGTTTATTCCTTGACCGTCAGCAGTCTCGGGCGAGCTCGCGAGACCTGTGCGTGATTAGGAAACTGCCAATCACCGCTGTGGAAGATTAATGATTTTTATATCACAAAAGGCAAGGAACTGTCATCTCGTGAAACTACAGGCCTAGTCCCTGACTTGTTTGTCTGGAGTCTCCGCCAGCGAAGCTTGGTCAAATGGAATCTTAATGCCGGGCGGGAAAACAAAATCTACACTCAGAGTGTGTGTGAAGAGTTTTTAAAAATTAAAACATGCAGGATAAGTCTACACACTTACTGATGCTGACGTGGAATTGTTTGGCTGATAATCAACAGGAAACTTACTTTCATATTTTGTTTGTTTGTTTTTAGTTTTGTCTACTTTTGTTTATTTGATGTTTGTTTTCTATGGTCATTTTGCGAGGAGGTGGGGGTGGACGAGAGAAGATAGAGTGCTGGACAAGAAGGCAGGGCTTCAGTACTGTTTGGATGCAATTCAAAGGACTGTGATGTGCTGAAAGAGTTCATGCGATGAATTTGTTTACTTATTTACTTCTCTTAAGTGTGTTGTGAAGGCGCCCAAAGCTTTACGGATGAGCACCTTAATCACTGTGTGTGACCTCCCTCATTGACACACCATTCTTTCTTTCGTTCCATCCAACCTCTTTTATCTTTTTCTTTTGGGAAGATGCTTGAGTATTAGAAATGAAAACAAACTGAAAAATGTATGTCACCATTATCATTAATCAAGAACGTTGTCAATATTATCGTCACTTAAGAGATTAGTCATCATTATCCTCATCGTCTTTGTAAATCTCAACTGAAATGCTCTAGGTTTTGAACAATTTTCTACATATATGACCAGAGTCAAGTTATCAAGATTGTGCTTCCTTACCAGCAAAATAACTATCCTTTAAAAGAAATATTCAAGGAAATCGTTGTGTACATTCCATATAGTTCTCGTGACGTCTCGAGATAAAGTCATTTTCTCGAAATGTTGCGTCTAATGACATGAGACGGTTGTTTTGAGGGTAAAAACGCTCTATAAAAGAACGAAAGACGTGAACGAAAAAAAAAGAGGAAAGGAAAAAGAACATGAATGGATGCTGGTAAAGGAGCCTCCCCGAAGGATCCTATTTATTATTCCCCTGTCGGAGCGCGTTGTAAATCAGAACTCCAAATGCAATTTCAGAAATAGCGTGTGAAATGACCAGCTGTGAAAATGCAATTGGATGGATGGCAGAAAATTGTGTTTAATTCCAGAGGAAGTAGGTAACCTCATGTCCTTTCTAAATTAAAAAAGATTACAAGTAATGTTCTGAAAAATAGAAGACAACGCTCCCTTACAAGACTAAGATCTTATGTTTTGATAACTCAGCTTTGTAACAAAGTTTTCGGTTAAAAAAAAGAAAAACAGTAAGCCCATTTTCAAAAATGGATCTTTTGAATGGCCTTCCATCAGTATTTTTTTTCTCCGGAGCCTAATCTTGTAAGCAAACACCTCTTCTACGAGATATTGCATTTTTAATCTTTATTTCGTCGAGAAGAGACTATCAACTTGCAAATTGTTTTCGACAAGTGACCTTCAAGTGACCTGAAACGTGTTTTCAGATTCATGCCTGAGGTTATGAACTGTTGTATGAAGGTCAAAGTTATTGCACCTTACCTGAGGTAAGTCAGTAGGTGGACACGAACCCAAAGCATATTTTATATATACCTTTCGGAACATGCCAAAGAATGTGTACCTACACAACACCTCCCGAAAAGGATCGAGTGAACATGACATGCAAATAACGAAGGGCTAATGCCCCGAAACTGTTGACTGTGTCGTTTGATGCAGCTTGGCTCAGCTCCATTAGTGTTAACATAAATTAATTTCCAGGCGGCAGTTGCGTGCTCCTTTTTTATATATTGTGCAGTCGCAGACTTTTGGGTACATATGGATTTACCTATCTATATCTACTGTACTTGCTATTTTTAATGCAGGCAGGAAAAAAGCGTTATAACCTTAACAGCCCCGTGCATACAAAATGTTTTCAGGATCGTATGTACGTACGAAGAAAAAAATAAATGCACATCTTGCAAGAAAGGGCTCATAAATTTCCTTCTCAATTACAAGAGGGAAATTGCGGTGGCCTGTATTGTTTTCTGAACGACTTTTTCATCGCTAGGCCGTCAGTGCTATAGGAGGCGACCTTGACAAGAAGACACGTCTGTGTGGGGTTGGTGGAAAGTTGGACCTGCTTTCGCTGACTTGACACGACAGAGGAGAGTTAAACTTCTGTTTCAGCCAAATGCGTTGCCTGAAACCGCGCGTTAACGCAAAGACGAAACGTGTATATACTGTATCTCGAACTACAATTACACGAGATATACGCGCGTTGGGTATGCGCGTAAACGCACGGTTTCGCGTTACATGTGTGTACCGCTGGCCCGCCTGAATGTAACCTCTCGTCACAAGTTGGAAAATGTGCGAGTATGACACAGATGCGCTGTCGCAGTACTTACTGGACTGGCCTGCTCAACAGAGTGACAGCTTTCAGTCACTGCGCGCTTGTCCCACGCCCTTTTGCCCTCCCGATCCGCTCGCACAGCATCATTGTGACGTACAGGCCGCCCTCATCTGCTGACGCGTACCGTGAGAGTAGAGCGACCATAAACATGGGACTTACAGTACCCCCTTGCGAGATACCCCTACCCCACCACCCCACTTCTACTATGTGTTTTTGCATGTGCACCCCCAATTTCAGCGACACTTGTAGCGTTTCTCTCCTGTTCTTTGAAAGTCTCTCTCTTACGATAAGAATAAATCAAGAATCTTAAACACTTTTAAATCATTTCTTGTGGTTGGTTGGTTGGTTGGTTGGCTGGCTGGCCTAGGCTCTAACCAGGCTTGAAAGCTGACGTAACGGAGCATGAAAGATATACACACTCCTACGAAAAGGTGCGCTTAACACAAAAAGCCAAGACACCTCTCTCGCAACTACCTGCATTTCGTCAGTAAGATATATACGAGCGCGTCGATTTTGAATGAACGCACATCTTCGGGCAGCGATTGCAACGGGCGACGAGGCACACTGGTGAAACCTGTTATTACACATGGTGGCCGGTTTAGCCAGTCTGGCGCAGAAACAATTAGGGACTGAAGCCTTGTGAAATAGGCTACCGATAGATCACTGCATTTAGCAGCCGACAAGGTGAAGGCTGGCTGTTCCGACTGACACTTCGATTGGCCACCATCCGTTTACTATCTGAGATGTGCCCCCAGACTCCATACCCTCCCGTATTCTTTGAGGAGGAGGGGAGGGGAACTTAAACCGGAGTCAAGCGAAAAGAATGAGAAGGGATGTGTGGAGAACGGGTCTTAGATCGTGGGGAGATTTCTTTTTCATCCTCTCCTGATCCTAGACGCTCGTGGTCTGTGGTCGAGCTGAGCTGATTACTGGAGTGGAGTTCTTTAAGTAACAGGCCACTTGGAAAGTCAGGGCCGACGATGACGCGTCCTCTTTCTTGTGTCTTGTCTTCCCCGCGTCGTCTGAATAACTTTAACCTTTCTTTAAATACCAGACCGGCCCTTGATTGTAGCTGAAACTAATTTTACGGGCCCGGTATCTAAGCCTGTGCCAGACGGAGGCGGCATGTGATGGAGCAGTCTCCTTAAACTGGTTTCGGGTACTGAGTGCAGGGATGACAGACTAAAGAAACTTGGCAATAGCACGAACGGGCGCGAAGAAAACGGAATGGCATACTGTCTACAATTTTGGGGCTCAAAAGTGTCCACGTCTCGGAGTGGCCTATAGAAGCGGATCTGCGCACGCAAAAGCCAGGAATATAATACACGGGCTAGGAGGAGAAAGCATTGCTTGGTGTGAAGGCTATTTACAATAAGCAACCCGAAATACTTTATCCTAGACAGGGGGCCGCGGTAGCTGCTGTTTGGTCAACCCACGATCGTGCAATCAACATTCTTTGAAGTGTCAGAACTAAATAAGAACATTTCTAAGAACGCAGACTGCTAGTCATGACAACACGCATACATGCTTAAATAAAAGGAAAAGGGGTAGGGAGAGTGAGTTGGGGCGGTGAGGTGGTGCGAGAAATCCAGCCCTTTCAGATGCACCCTACTTGCCTGTGTTCTCATCACAAGAACACACACCGGGTGCCGGATATTCAGGTAGATGCCAAAGAAACTGCATCACCATCGAACCGTACCTGCAGGAACCTGCCAGTTGTTTACGCACGAAACGCCCGCCAATTTATGGTTTGCGACATTTTATTGCCCAATCTGTGAGGTATGGTGGTCCTACGCAGGCAACCTGTTTTTGTTGACCGACCAGTACTTACGGATTGATGGTGTTCGCTTGTGTTGATAACTTGCTGCCCCATTCGATGTGATAAGAGTTTAGCGCAATTTTGTCAAAATTTACTGAATTACTTGCTTGCGTATAGTCCACTACTGGTATTTCTTTCTTTGTTTTTCCTTTTCTTTTCTTTCACTGAAACCATCAGGAGGAAACCCCGAAGACAGTGTAATTGGAAATACAGTCAAACCGCCGTGACTGACTCGATCAGCATTGGCGTCTTATAAGGAAATGTGTTCATGCTTTTGCACGAGACTGAGGATGTATGAGTCGCTCTGCGAAGAAACCAGCAGCTTGTGTGACTGCCCGTCTTCGATTAACGCTCCTAGCCCTAACTGATTGCGCCACCGCGCCAGGACTTTTTACCAAATTAAGATGGAGCCAGGTCGTCAGCTGTTGCTTTACTCAAAGCCGACCTCCATCCCGCTCCCAACCTTGTCCAGCCCCCAGTGCCCCCATCTCCTATACTCGACGTCCGCCAGCTGTTTGATATCTCATCCAAGGGCAGTGAGCGCCACAGCGGCTAATAACTGGCGCCCACCAGAGAAGGGCTGCGTGCAGAAACCACGGACTTCTGTGGCTGGAACTGACCAGCGGAGGAGGCATGAGCAGTGCTGCCATGTGAGGCCGCAGTGCTGGAGATGAAAAGAATCGCTTACGAAGCCAAGCTGAAAGATTCCCTTCCAATTCACCCCCCAGACCCTCCTTACACCCTCCCTCCTTTTATCCTCCCCACATTGCTCGTTCTCTCACTTCCCTATCTCCAAGCTCATTCCACCACTCTTCTCTCCAGTCTTCATTTTTTAAATGATGATCTCGTGGACGCCCACCTGTTTTCTCAATAAAACACGGTTTCTGTGTTCACCTCACGCCTTTTCCATTTCTATCCTTCTCTATTCTTTTTCCTCGTACCGTACTTTGGCGTTAAAACTGTAAAACTTGCGCTAAAAGTGCACAAACTTGAGAAAGTCTATTGACGCTATCGAGTGATGTTTTTTCCATAAACCAGACAAACTTTATTTTATATTAAGAAGTTAAGGCGGTAAAATTTATGCAGGTCTAAATCGAAACTACCATTTTAAATCCTCGCTTTCTTTCTTGGTTTATTTATTTCTCCAGCATTCAGTAACAAGTATTGTACTCAGCTCAAAACTTAATCAGGTATTTTTGTTATTTCACAAACCAGGTGTGAGAGCTGTCGCTGAAACGAAACCGTCTTCAGCGAACACCGTTGAGAAACTTTCTTTCCCAAGGTATAGCAGAAACAGTCTGTTCTCTGCGACCAAGGATTTGCACGTGCGGGGACGCGAAGCTGCGCGAGTCCCCGCATCTGTGGCGGTTCTCTCTCGCCCGCGTCGCTGCAGTGCAGACGAGGAACGACCGAACAACGAAGTTTAGCTGCGTTCACTATGTGGAACGAGCAGGCGGCGCGCGCGGGAAGATATGAGAGCTTTGTGCTGGAGAAGCAAAGAGTTGTGGTGCAAAGCCCCGCGCCCTCAGGTGGGAACTGCACTGCGTTCCCGGCACCGAAGGCAGAGCTCGGTCTATCGAGCGGTGGGATCTCTGCGAGTGAGCAGACCTGCGAAGCGCTGCCGTGTGTGTGTGCGTGCGCGCGCACGCGCTCTCAGCGCTTCCTTGCTGTCGCAAGAGGCCGTTGGCTGTCAGTCCGCACGGCGTCCGAACGTTGAAAAGCGGTGCGTGTTGTGGCGCGGCATTGCAGCAGGCAAGCCTTTATCCCAGACGGACCAGGGCCTGCGTTAGCGGCGCGCATAAAAACGCCACGGCCCCGCTAGCAGCGCGCAGGGTGGGGGTGTGGAGCGGTGCATGCAGTGAGTGATGTTGGGCTCTGAATCTCCCAACGCGCCTGCTTTACTGCCGCAGCTACAATGTTGACGACTATCGTCGATGTTGGTGTTGGCGGGCTCGTTGTGACTACTCGCCAAACTGTGAAAGTCTCGAGCTGAGCTGACTTTTATCATGTAATTCCAGTGCCGGAACTTGCTGCTTGAAAAGTAATTCTGTGATACGAGCTGGTGAAGTGTTTGCGCTTACTGTCAGACTTCTCCATCGGACCCCAGCACAGGTAAGTTTCTAATTTGCTGCGCTTGTTCCCGATCTATTTTCCCACTTTAATCTAGTCTGCATCGAGTCGTACCTGCTACAGTCGCTGAGCGAGAACTGCGCGTAATAGCGCACCCATACCTGCCCGGTGTATCGGCGAAGACTCAAGAGTTTTTCCTTCGGGTAGGAGAGCGCGCTTTGTCTTTGTGCAGGACTGAATCCCGCCCATGAATACTGTTATAGCCTCATTCTCCAAGGCTTATCGACTTTTCCTAGCCACTGTGACGAGAGCGGGAAGGATTTCTCATGCAGCTGTAGCTAAACGACACAGCCATTTGAACTGAGCAAAGTTTGTTTTTGTTGTTGCTTTTGTTCGTACAGTTTTATAATGGGGGGGGGGGGTGTCTTCTGTCCTCACTCTGCATTTCGTCTTCTGTTACTAGGTAGACATGTCATGTTAAATAAGTCTTCAGTACTGCAAAGCGCTGTTCTGGTTCTTATTCTGGGATTATGGGCTGTGTAGAGAGAATCAGGGGTGTTTATTTACTTATAATATATTTTTTCAAAACCGCGTTTTGTAAAGTTTTATGCAGTATTTCTCCGTTCCTTCCTCGTTGGCGACAGATTATAGTCGAACAGGGCTCTTGTCTGCGTTTGTTCTTTGACTTCTTATCGCCAGCAACATCACTCATCGGTTGACTGTATGGATTACGCATCTGGTGCCATGTTTTACTGCATGTACGCGCTACTGAGTTAAAACTACGTTTGACAGAGTCGTGACAAGAAACATCTGCTACTTCCTGTTCGATTGATTCATCGTTTAATCCTCGGAACTCGTTTGAGAGCCCCCAGCAGAAGTCAGAGAACAAGGTCATGATACATTGCTTCTGTTTCACTTTTGCTGCTTTCTCTACCACCAGCTTTTGCCCCTATACAGATTTATTTTTAAAAAATACGCGTAAATTCGTGAGGTTTGGGAGTCTACTTTTGGCTATAATTCACGAAAATAGTCTTCCAAGCGAAAATGATTTTCTCTCAGAAACTAAGCTGAAACAAACATGCACGCACGGGTACTATGAATGCACACACATGCTCTGTCTCTCTCACCCAAGAAAACCCCAAACCTTAGGATGTGGCCGATTACACCGATTATTCCAAAGCCAGAACTGAATCCGGACCTCCCACTATCGATTCTCGCCTGGCATCTGCTGTGACTTCGCTTGCAAGAGAGCTTGTTCCGTCCAGACACATTCGGACAAGCGATTTCCTCGTGCACTCGCTTCTCAAAGCTTGATCGCTGATGGAAGAGTCTACACGCAAGTGCTAATTCCTGCCTCACGCCTTTCGATTTATATATATAAATATACGTGTATAATAATGACAGTAGTGGCTAGGAACTAACCCGACTGTCGGGAACAGAAGGTGCCATTTCATTTTATCAAAACTGAATCCGTTCTTCAAACGCACTGGGGGTTTTTTTTTTTCGCGATGAAAAGGAAAACACTGCGATTTGAACTCGGGTGAAATCTGCGCTGCAGGTAGCTGGACTGGTCTTACCTATGTATTCGTTGATTTAGCTAATGCCTTCGAACCCAGGAGGGCCTTGTTGCTGACAGGCGGTGGGCGTGCAGATGTGCCAGTGAACAGCAGTCGCTTGTGCTGTTTAGTCGCATTAGAACCTTCTTCTAGCGGCGGGCGCTTGTTTCTCGTCCTGTCAGTGATGGTCCGAAGCACCTGTTAGGCCGCTAATCCACGCGCATTGTTTGTTGATTAAACACGCGCGTGCAGGCGCCAGGTCTAGGGTCACGTGATCTTGGTGCAAGCTGAGGAGGACCTTGCTGATGTTTTGTGAGAATTCTTTATCAGATCAGCCTCCCCCCACCCTCACCCACTGGTGTTGTTCCACTTCAGCCGTTATCCTCCTCTCTTGCCGTTCATTCGTGCGTTCATTTCAATGTTTTCACACACTAAAGGTTCGAAAGTTCAAAAGTGCGGGGATCTGTGATTCTCACTTTGAAAGTTATGTCTTCTTTATCACTCACTCCTTTCGTTTCTCTTTCTTTGATTATGTCACCCCTTCCGGCTCGCTTCTCTCTCTCTCTTCTTTATCTCTCCCATGCCTCCTTTTCTCTCGTCATCACTACTTCCCACTTTTTGTTTTGGAAGAGTTGAACAGATATCTTAGATCGCCAACGCTGTACAGCACCGCTGATTGCCCAAATTCTGCTTTTCGCTGTTGCCCACCCCTCCCTTTTTTGAGGGAAAAATAGATATAAGAATTACTTGATAGTGCAAGAAAAACAGGTGACTGCCGCTTGGAGTAAATTCTATCTTAAATTTAAAACAAGGGAACTGGACCAAGCTAAGACATGACAAAGACAAAGACAATCTACATGTTTCGGGGCACTACCCCTTCATCAGGACGACACAAAAACGACGAAAAAACGACAACAACGAAAACAGAAGAAAAAGACTTGGTCATTTTCCTGCTGTCCAGCCTATGCGCCACATCTACTGAAGCTAAGTCTTTTTCTTCTGTTTTCGTTGTTGTCGTTTTTTCGTCGTTTTTGTGTCGTCCTGATGAAGGGGTAGTGCCCCGAAACATGTAGATTGTCTTTGTCTTTGTCATGTCTTAGCTTGGTCCAGTTCCCTTGTTTTAAATTTAAAATTACTTGATACCTTGCTGTCCGTATTTTTGTATGATATGGGTGTGTTTGTCGGTGCTTCAAGTTTGGGTGAGGGGCTTCTGGAATGCGGATTTGTCGAGCGCTGTTCTCTTCGCAAGGGTCGAGAACGATGCTAAAACTGTGGGTGGGTCTTTCAGCTACTGCTGTTTCTTTCAGGGCATGCGTCAGCGACCTCTGACCTGCGTCCTTTCAAAGAAGGCGGGTGGGGGGATCGAAAGTATGCTTTTCAGAATTGTTTAGTGGAAGCGCGCGCAGGCGCTGACGAACACAAGCATGTATACACATACAGGGATAGGGATGGAAGAAAGTAAGGTAGAGGGGGGGTGGTGGAGGGGGGAGAAAGCTTTGTTGCCGGAGGATTCCCGCGTGCGACAAAATGCAGGGACACTCGCCCTGATCAGCATACGACACAAAAGACTGTCAACCACCGGGGGTTTCGCCACGACCGAAAGTCCGAAACGGTGTGCGTAGGTGGGAGTTAAGACAACTTGCCTTGGTTCCTGCTATGAAGAACGGGTAGCTAGCTTTGCATTACATTGATCCAATCCAGCTTGCATTGATCCCCTCCAAGTAGAGAGGACAGCTAACCACAGACCTTGCATTACGTTGATCCATCACAGCTGGCTTTCGTTTGATCCACGAAAGACTGGCTGGTTACCGACCCATCGTTACATTGATCCATAATACGTATATTATACAGCGCAGAGGGAAAACCTACCCATACTGGCCCACACCACCAACGTCTGTACTTCAGTTATAACTGTTCTGCGAAATCTTCCAGTCCTGTCTTCTTTCTTTCATTTATTCCTTTCCGACTCGTTCAGTCCTTTCTTTCCTTTATTTTTCCCAGATTCTTACTCGTAGCCCTCACGCACGTACACACGCATTTTTGACGCATACACGTATGCACGCAGAGAGAGGGAGTGAGGAGACAGCCAGGGCCGGGGAACAGATCTGAAGAACAGAGAGAGGTGAAAGTTCAAAGACAGTGCTTCTATATTTAGTAGCCCCTTCTACCATTCTGCCGGCCCCTCGAGGGGTGGGTACAGGAGACGGCGTCTGCTGTCCGGGTATTGATGATTTGTTAGTTATCGATGGCAACCAATAAGTCTCATACTCCACACGGGCGGGCGTGCAGGGGTCGCCACTGATCTCCAGCTGCCGAATCCAGACTTCATCGCCTGGGTTATCCCTCACTGCCAGAGCCACGCGACGTCGACAAAGATGACAGGTTTTGGCGGCTGTCTGGACTAGCCGCTAGGCATCAATTTTAGCCAAACTCTTTGCTCTTCGCTCCCACCCTCCTTCTGCCCAAGAAATAGAACTGCATTTCTTTTTCCCTTTTCTTTTCACGGGCTGGAATGTGTGTACCCCATGTCCCCTTAAAAAAAAATTGATGTAGCTTTATATGCGCAGTAGCCTTGCCAGCGCGGTTCTATCCAAAAGGGAGTAAGCAAAAACGTTGATCTCCTGATGAAGCTCTGCAGCACAGAATCAATCTTGCTCTGTTCTGTTTGTTTTCCGTCTGGCCATGACCTTGCCAACACAGCCTCCCTAAACCTGTCAACCCTTTCTGAGTTATGACGTCACCAATTTTAACACATGATAAACATCAGTTCCAGTAGATGTAAGTACAGCACTCCGATTAAATGCACGCTTTTCGGGGCCTGGATATCTCTACTAGTAGAGCTGTGGAGTAGCTTGTAGAAGGTTGCCGGTTCGATTATTTCCTGGAGTTAAACATTGAGTAAACTTCATTCGCCCATTCCACGAACGTTAAACTGCCTGTACGCAGTGGCCATCTTGCTGCAGCTGGCGGTCCTGGCGGTTCTTTCTGTGAGTAGCTTAGTACAAGGACCCCACCCCCTCATAATGGAAAATCCCCCCCCCCCAGGTGAAAGCACTGTCCCTTTAAAATTACTACTTACCTAAATGCATGCCTTGTTGACCAGGGCTTGTACCATCCTTATAACCAGAACTTGCGTATATGTATATATCCTTATGTGCTAAAGTGAAGCGAAACTGGAACAGAGGGGTGGTGTGCTTATAAACATTTCGCGTTCCTAAGCAAAGTCCGTTCCTCTCTGTCTTATCACTATTCGCAGATATCTATTAACACACTACAGAGGTCAACAAACCACCATCTACCGAACAGCGTGGAGTGCCTACTGCATCACCGTAGAGGCCGTGTGATTTACTGCTTTATGCATACTGTATCACTATTACCTCCCTCATTCCCCCCCCCCATCTGCCCATACCACCCCACAGTCTGAAGGGCATGCGAAATGCATCAGAGCTTTTATACTGGACAGGTAATCGACAAATGTGAACTAGATCGAACTCGATCACCTGTCTAATGCACTTTGAAGTTGCTAGAGTGTAGGTAGAGCAGTCGGATCGGCGTGCAGGTAATGTTTTATCTGGGCGTGTGTGGCTAGGTGTGTGTAAAGTGCTCCGCTGGAGGGGGGTGTCAGACCTCGCTAAAACTCACTCACTCACTCACTCCCCTCTCCACCACCCCGTAGTTTTGTCAGCGTTATAGCCTTAATAATTTTGTAGTGACGGTTGTCGGGCCCGCTGCCCACAAGAGTGAAAGTGGTGGGAAAAAAAGGAGTGACTCCGGTGGGAAAAAAGGGTGAGTCCACTCACCGCTGCTAGAAGATGGGTGTAGGCGGAGGGTGGGAAGGGACACATAGCGAGTTCTGAACTTTCTGTACAGGAAGACGGGGAGGTGAGAGAGAAAACTATTGTCAATGCAGAGTTTTTTTCTGTTTCTCACGCGCTAGAGACAGCCTTGACCCGAAGCTAAGTGCCAAGAGCTGCCTCGCTGGGACTGAGTGGGACTGCCTGGAATGCACTCACATCACGCCCCCAAAAGCGTTCTAATGTTTTTAACTGATTGCGAACCAACATTTTTGGACTCGTTGGATCCATGAACATCGGTTGGCAAGTGTCTTGTGTGCAGTAGGTTCAAAGTTTTGTTCGAGTTACGATCGAATATGTTACAAAGCGAAGGCCAGTAGGTCGGGGCAAACATTAAAATATATACAGCAGGAAGAAAACATTAGGTGTTCTTTAACTTATTTATATTCTGAGCTTACTGGCAGTGCAGATTAATGACAAAAGAACGCAAGTCATGAATACCCTTTCTCTCTCTCTCACACACACACACACGCACACACAAGCAGTGCCCTTCGCTCCCTCTATCTACTTTATTGCAGACAGCAGTTGCTGACTCGCGAACACATAATTTTGTCGCAGCTTGTGTCAGTACTTCGTCAATTGCTCCGTCATTCTGCGCGTGTTGCCTGCATGGTGTTGACATTTCATTGAATGCTATTTACGTCTCTAGGGATTTTTGTCTAATCTTTAATGGGATAAAGGTTAAGTTTTCTTGCAGACTTCAGAAAAAGCCAGGTGTGGTTCGTGCTGGCTTTACAGTCCTGCTGCACGATTTCTTGTCAGGACGTGATTTGGATCCCGATAGAAAGTCTGAACGCGTCGCAGTTGTGCTGAATTCTGAATGATCATTTCTGTTTGCTAAGAGTCTGTGTCGAACGCTGTCGTTATCACTTTGCACGGTGGTAGACCTTACGATGAGGATGAGACGACGGGAATGATGATCATGACGTCGGCGACGACGATGATAATGGCGACAACGATGACAGTCTTATTCATAAAATGGTACTCTGAAAATTAGAACGATAATGAAGAATTAAATAAATATTGTAAGCACATAAAGAGTGAGTTACAATGAAGAGGCAAAACTGAGCGAGAAGTTCTGACTATATGACCAAGGTACTGTGGGCAAAAGCATCAGGTATACACAGAGAACCATCTAGTGAAAGGTTTTGAGAAGCTCACTGTCGATACAGAATGCGCTTGCAAGCACACTTACATGGATGCGAAATCCCGCTAAGAGAAGGACAGCGAGGTGGAAGGGTGGATGAGGAGAGCCCTAAAGACCTATACCTTGGATTGTAGGAGAGTACTCGAGATGAATGCAGTTATCTCCCTCTGAGAATCTCTCCCTCTCTCTCTCTCTCTGAGGAATTTCAATAGGGTTTTGATTTACGTTATCATGATGTGGGACTCAAGATTTAATTTTAGATGGGCAATTTTCTTTTCAAATCTTCTTGGCCCTCTGGGGAGAAAGGATAGAAGTTCGACAGAGCATGGATAATTAGTATCTTCTGGTGGAATCTCTCCTAATCATGAAATAAGCGTTAGCGAATGCGGAGTCATGCACAAAATCCCATGATTCTGACCTTCCCTTCATCTAGCCTACAGGTGTAGGACCAAGAAAACATGGCTGCTGGTTGCTGAATGCCGAGCTGTGTGCGAAATCCCACGATCTTTGTCCGCCCATCATGTAGCCTAAGGTGTAGATCTAAGAAAACGAGGCGGGTGTGACAGTTTTGCTGCGCGATAGTCATGCGAGGCACTTAGCGCCCAGATTCTGGTTATATATGGCATGTGTGTGATTTGTTCTATCTGGCATGTGTGTGATTTGTTCTATCTGGCATGTGTGTGATTTGTTCTATCTGGCATGTGTGTGATTTGTTCTATCTGGCATGTGTGTGATTTGTTATATCTGGCATGTGTGTGATTTGTTATATCTGGCATGTGTGTGATTTGTTATATCTGGCATGTGTGCGATTTGTTATATCTGGCATGTGTGCGATTTGTTATATCTGGCATGTGTGCGATTTGTTATATCTGGCATGTGTGTGATTTTTTATATCTGGCATGTGTGCGATTTGTTATATCTGGCATGTGTGTGATTTTTTATATCTGGCACGAGTGTGATTTGTTATATCTGCCACGAGTGTGATTTGTTGTATCTGGCAGGTGCGTGATTTGATTATATCTGGCACGAGCGGGGATTGTTGTATCCTGCAAGAGTGATTTGGTTATATCTGACATTATGTGATTTAATATATCTGGCAGGTGTGTGATTTGTTATATCCGATTAATACTTGGGGGCATTTTTATTCAAAATCGCGGCAACATACGCCGCTAATCTTTTTGCTGTGGTATGCTTGGCTATTTCTGTTTACTTGTAGTTTTTTTTTTAAATCTGTTGCTTTCTCGCTTTTTGTTCACGCTCTCTCTATACTCTCCCCTTTCTTTTTTTCTGTAACTTTCTTACATATTGTCCTTACCTTACTTTGTCGAGTAAATGTCCAGGCAGTTCCTTCCCCACTTCTCTTTTTCTTTCCTTTGTATTCCCTCCCTTCCTCTTTCATCCCCCCCCCCCAACGCCCCATTGAGAGGAGTACAACGTTACCGCAAGCTTTGGCCGATGCATCTGCAACAGCTCCAAAGATCGGTTACATCAGCAACTATACTTTTCACTTCACTCCCCATCCACACCTCCCGATCCCCAGCATTTTTCACTTAGATCCCTGCCACCCACTGGAATGTCGTGTCGAGTTTACAACCGACCGTTGTCTAACGGCGAAGCTGAAGCAAGGTAGCGGCATTCTGGTCGTGCAAATAGGTCAACCAGGGGAGAGCAATCGGTCTTCGTTGCTCCTGGTTGTTACAGTCCTGTGCTTGGTGATTACTGTCCCCATCGCAACCGTCTAGGGAGGAATTGCTGCCCCCAGAAGCCGATCCTGATGTTCACTTTTCTCCTGCCAGACTTCCTTCTGGTGGATTGCTGTCCCAGCTTCAGGGCGCTATAGGAAGGTGGCGTTATTTATCCGAGTGCGCGCTTGAGCGCAGTACACTGAAACCCGCTTTGCATTAAATGTTGGCCCAGAGTTTGTTAACCTTCGACAACATTTACATCTGTTACCTCTCTCCACTCCACTGCAGAGCCTTCATGCCACCCCCCACCCCACAAAAAAGTCGTTAATGGAAAGGGCAGTTATGATCACACGTCAGACACTGTAGAGCAATAAAATTAAGAGGAAATGTCTCTGGGGAAGGTCGGGTTGGAAATAACACAGACTAGTTTGAAGAGATGGGCAAACTAAAAATAATTACGGATACGGCAGAGGAAGGTGAGGATAGGGGCGGCAGAAGTTACAAAGTAAGCCATATGTGATGTTCGCTTTCGCAGGGATCGCTTTTTCTTCTGGCCATCTTGTAGTCGGCAAGTGACGAGATACCACCTGAATCGGGGAGTTCAACAGGTTTTAACCGCATCAGCGGTCTAACGGTTAGGGCGTCTGATTCCGAGGCGGGAGGTTTGTGGTTCTCACCCCGGCCGAATGATATCTAAGACTTAAAAATTGGCGATCTACTACCTGTCCTGCCAGACGCCTGGGAACAGTACTAGGACTGGTTGCCCCGGTGTCGGTATAAGGTGACAGGGTGGGACTCCCACGTGTGGCAGCACGTGAACTTTGTCTAGGCAACTCCGTCCTGATATGCACCTCGTTTGCCAATCAACAAGGTTGATTAAGCTACGATTACAGCGAGAGTCAGTCTGCTAGAAATATTGTCGGTGTCCATCGCCGCTTGCTTTGTGCCCGCTCGCCATCAGAGGCACGTTTGAGCTGTCAATGTTTTCTTGTTCTTTCTTGTCAGCATCTCGTCTCGCCACTTTTGCCAACCGCGATTCACGTTTTCTTTTCATTTCCGCTTCTGACAGGATTGCGTTCTCGCGCAAACATGTAAGTGATGCTTATTTTTCCTTCGTTTTTTTTTTTAGAAAAATATTTGTAATTTCCCCTTGAATATTTGAAACACCAGAAATATGCTTTCTTGAGGAAAGGATTTGAAACTGGACATCAGGAGTGGGAAAAGTTTATTTTGAATTGTGGGTGGAGGAGAGGAGAGAAGGCTATACACATGGAATGCACAAGAAACCCTGAACCTCGTTTTACGCTGAGTTTTTTTGGGTTCATCGAGGCATTACCAATATCATTTTTAGTAATTGGTGTAAAGTACTGTAACTTCAAAACATTCTTTTCCCCCCTCTATCTCTGTCTACTTTCATTTCTTTTTTCTTTATTTCTTTGTCCTTTTGACCCATGCTCTTTGATACCTGCACGCACGCACGCAAACCCGCAAGCACTCATGCACGCACCCACGCACGCACACACGCACACGCACACACGCACTAATGCCCTGAACACCCAAGTCTGTTGGGCCAATAAAAAGCGCTGGTCATTCGTTACTGGTCACAACACCATGCGCGTGCAGTCGCGTGAGAGATTGGTCGTCAGGCGAGAGCTGGCCAAGGCAATTTTGGCCAGCATCGCTTCTCGTGCCTGGTGATGGCAGAAAAGTATGGCACGTCGCACACTTCATTACAGCGGGGCTTCGAGCATTGGGGCCACGTCTAATTGCACGATTGTGCTTGGCGTATCTAAGTCTTCCATTCGGCGTTTTTATCTGAGCTGCAGCGCGGTCAGATGGTCACTAGATATCGCCTTTGAAGTGTCCACAGCTTTATAGGAGGTGCAACAGTCGTTCGTGCATGCGTATGCGCGAGCACGTGTGGGCGTTTGGCGTGTGAAACAGCGTCTGTTTGTGCGAGATAAGTCTGTAAGGCGGAGAACACGAGAAAGAGAGTTATCTCCTTTCGTATCAGTGTGTGTGTGGGGGGGGGGAGGGGATCAGACTTTAAGCAACCATTGCTCCCACCACCTTCATGCTTAACAAGATGCACGGCAATCACACTGACAAGGGATTGGAACCTCCACATCGCTGTCTTCTAATGTACGTGATCGCCTGTCCACAATTTAAAGTTCTCATAAATTTCAGATAAATTAACCTGACGATATTTTTTTTAAATGCTTAAAAATACAAACGTACGTGATTGTTTGAATAGTATACAAAAAGCAGTCGTATGTCAATTTCGTACATAAGCTCCGTTAATTCCCTGAAATGCAAAATTAATGAACATCTTGTCCAGAAAGGACTGCCTTTGATTTTGGTGTGAAGACTTTGTTTCTAATCTTACTTCTGAACCTCATAAAAAGAACCGATGTATGCCTT
Source organism: Lanistes nyassanus (assembly GCA_004794575.1). Classification (NCBI taxonomy): domain Eukaryota; kingdom Metazoa; phylum Mollusca; class Gastropoda; order Architaenioglossa; family Ampullariidae; genus Lanistes; species Lanistes nyassanus. The sequence goes on from SMGT01006178.1 coordinate 289,972, forward strand.
GGATGTCTTCTTATAGACTTAGCTTGCCTTTATGTGGGCTAAGTATGGCTGGTTTGAGACAGTATGTCTGCAGATTCGGCGTTACTGTGGTTTCTTTTGTGCTCGGTAAGGCTTTTCCGTTCCTAAGTATTGCACTCCTATTAGAAGTTTCCAATCTTCTGGGAGCGAGATAGGAATTCTCCCTTTGAGTTAGGTCCCTTGTGGAGCTGGGGGAGTCGCTACAAATAAACACATTCAGACGTGCATTAACACCTTACTTCAGGGTAGAATGTTCGTCTGCCTTGAAGGTGAACACACAAGGTGACCCTGGTTTGATTCCACGGGGAATTTTTTCTTTAAAGTCTTATATACTACTGTTGAATGTTTTACATAAAGCCCGCGTTGACTGGCTGATAAAAGCTCCTTACACTTCAGCAAAACGCAAGAGAGCTTACTCGAAATTTCCTCAGCATCAGAAGAGCTTCTAGAGAAGGGACGCTATTTTAACAGCATACTGCAGTCCTTCTGTCGCACACAAACATATATTGTACCTCCAGGCAAGGCCGCGACCATGAAAAGCATTTCACTTTCTGTAGAAGACAAATCGAAGACGCTAAAGGGTAGCATTCAGTTGGTCTTTTCCAAGAAATGATTTATGGCTGACTTTCTCCTGATGCGGCGTCCGCTGTGGGCAATAGACCCAGACTGGCCCCCTCTTGTACACGCCATCTGTTATTGCAGCAGTCTCTGGCCGGCTGGGGACTTGGGGCCTTGGGTGGGGGAAGGTTTGGAAGTAAGGGGGGGGGGGAGAGGGCAGGAGTTTCAACAGCCCGTCGCAGCCACTGCTTGCAGGAGTCGGTGCCGCCTACTGGCCTCTTTAGAGTACTTAAGCAAACTGGTTTTGGGCTGCCAGAGACTTATGTCAAGTGGAGTAACGCTTCCGTCACCTCCTGGCCGAACGCTCTGAAAGCGGACTCCTCCCCCCGACCCCAACCTTCACTTCCCACCCGACCAACCCGTGTCCTTAAGCAAAATTTCTGAGAGGTTTCAACCGATTGTATCTTTGTGTCCAGTAAGGCGTACGTCAGGGCTTTTATTCATATATTTTCCCACTTATTCATTCATTGTGTTGTTTGGTTGGCACGTCATTCTCTAGACGCTAGAGCAAAAGCAGCCCGCCACTTAAGATGTGGGTAGGATTAATTACACGGTCTTATCTCCTTCGCCGTACATAAAAATACCACAAACACCGTTCACGCTGTGAGATTTCTGAGCACTCTCACGTATGTATGGAAAGAGATTCGATTCTTGTGCAACCCACCTTCAGAATACCTTTGACGGGAGACACGCTATAATTATTGTTTTTCAAATAAACGCTTTTCAGTGGGTTGGGAGGCTGGGGAGGCAGAACAGATGTGAGAAGTCCGATAATGTCGTTAGTGTGTTGGTTGCCGCCCTGGTGTTACCTGCAATTCGGAATGCTTGGAAATGTTGACTGGCGCAGTTTGCGATGCCAACAGTCAGGCGTGTTACTGAATTCTCCTCCATTCGGAATCAGGGAGGGAGCAGAGCAGTGCTTTGAAAGTCCATTGAAATATAACTGTAACTCTTACCAAGTGAAGATACATAGATGCTTTCTTCTGTCAGACAAAAGGGAAGGGATTGGGTAGGTGCGGGGGAGAGTTAGAACGGACCTTAATTGGAGGACAACTCTGAAGTGTGAAGAGCGCTTTTTCCTCGTGACCTCCGATAGGTCCTCCGGTGTAGAAGAGAGTAGAGGGAATATTCTGTATCTGAAGACATCCTGTCTGCTTGTGTAAAAATCGAAAATCGAAACGAGGAAGAGAAAAACCAGATCTCGCATACCATCCGCTGAGATGAGCTCCGCTCATTCTGCTTATGGTCTGTGTAAAAGTCTTGAGGGAGGCTTCCCGGCGTGGTCTTCTGCATCCATCTTATTTTTTTGTGGACGATGGCGGTTTTTTATGATGATACTGCACACGGATACGGAGATATACGGCCGATATTTTGTGTACACAATGACATCTCATTGTAAAGTGTACACTTGCAAAGAGTACTCCGACTGCGCGACTAATGAGGAACAAACGTGGCGAAGTCTGTTAAACTTTCGCACACTGCTGGATGTACACATATTCAAATATGTGTGTCACTCGCATGCACACGCGCAAGCACGAACGCACGCACACACACACACACGCACACACGCATACACGCGCAGACGGATGCGTGCTCATATCTTCCCCAACCCTCTAAATCGCGTGCACGCACGCAATTCACACAAGTCTTCGAACGCCTCTGAAGTGAGTTACGACCCATCGACATTTACTTTCCGCCGTAGAAGAGGCCAGACGCCATACGTCACGTGGACACCACGCGCAACGCCAGGCTCTCTGTCTTTGGTTGTCGCGTCGGACACGAGAGTTGTACCTCGCCCTCCGTATCCGCGGGGTGCAGCTGACGCATTACCCAAACTTTGGCAGGCCCCTCACCTTAAAGGCCAAAAGGGTAGCTTCAGTCGAGGTTGAACCCTTTCGCTTACGGTAGTTTCCTGCTGATTAATTGCGATTACATCACGTGCTAGGATAAACTTTTTTTCTGTGCCACGTGGTGACTGCTTAAAGCCAACTAGCCCCCTCACTCTGATCCTTTGTCACACAGTGCTCCCCCCTCTCTCTTATTACGTACCTCCTTGTGTGTGTGTTTACATCTTTCTTACATATCTCTTCACGTTTAGACGTGACTAAAATATTCATTATATTCATGGCACATTTTTATCCCTTTGTGTGCATATTACGTTACAGTTACATTTCGACTTCCTGCAACCCACCTTGACATTAGGGCTTGGCTTCTTCAGTAAATTGAAATTTTCTCTCTGTTCCCTCCAACCCCTTAGGATCAGAACTAGATTTTTCTTTTCACAGAGGACTATTTAAAAATGTGGACGCCCGCCTTATAAATTCGGTCTGAAGTTGTGAACTAGAGAAAGAAGTGAAAAGGGAGAAAAGAACTGAAGTTTACATAGGTGTTCCAGCGAATCTTTCCATTGTAAGCCTATACGCGCTCCTTAAAGTTGACCACATCCACCTTTGGGAGGGCTTTGTCGTGAAACTATTTCAACAATTTCCGCCTTATTACACCGTCTTCGCGACACTTTCCGGACCTACTCCACGATTCAGACGCCATTGAAATGAATCAGCGGCCGCCTGCCTTTGACGAACGACGAGCAGAAACTCGAAACATATGATTTGGGACCGAGGGGGTCCTTCACACCCGCACGCTTCAGACGAGCTTGGCTGCTCGGAGCCTGCCACCGAACTGCTCGTTAACTACTCAAAAGCAGCCTGCTGTGACGTAGATGAGTGCTGTCCTCGGCTGACAGGTAGGTAGGCACCTAGCAGGCACGGCTGTCATGGAAGGGTCTGTTGCTTTTCAGTTCCTCGACATAAGGGCTCCCCCCCCCCCCCGGGTACCCTTTGACGCGATCAATCTTTCTAGTGTGTATGTGTGCGCGCGCTCGTGCTTGCGTATATATGTGCGTGTGTGTGTGTGTGTGTGCACGTATATTTCTCAGTTCAGACTAAACAATGTCTTGCCTTCCTCAGAGCAACTGTCTTCTTCACTTGGGTCTTTGTTGGAACTTTACAGACGAATAGGCGTGAGAGTGTATCACCCACCACCACCCCTACTCTGTTTAAAAAAATTAAGTAGGGTACATCCGATATCACACTATACGGACGGGTTTGGGGGGGGGTGTAGTCAGTGAGTGTCCGTCAAACTATGGATTGGTACTTCCCCCTCCACTCTCGCAGTTCACTTTTACCCCTCCCAACCAACGCTATGCCGATGCACTTCGATCGTCTTATTGCATTCCCTATATTTTGTGACTCTGTTGATCAGACACCAAAATATCAGTAACAGCAGAGATTGAAAGAGCGGGAGTACTTGAAGTGGGCGGGGGGGGGGGGGTCATGTCATGTCATGATATAAACTCGCTCCTGTCATGATATAAACTATACAACACTCGCTCCTGTCATGATATAAACTATACAACACTTGCTCCTGTCATGATATAAACTATACAACACTCGCTCCTGTCATGATATAAACTATACAACACTCCTGAGATTTTGGTAAGAATTGCCCGGCAAAGAAAGGCAAATGTCAAGACACCAGACTTGTTTTTTGTTACAACCTAATTGAAACTTTGTACTAAAGCTAGCATCGTCATGCCAGAATCTGTTGTGTAATCTTTGCAGGTCATACCCCTGTTACTGTTGTCAGCCAGTGCTGTCGGCGCTTCTGTGCGGTCACAAATGCCATTTTCAAAAGTGCTAAATTACATGCAATTTGTACAGAAACCGAAGTCTGGAAGGAACGAACCCCCTCCAGTGTATCTGTTTCCCTCCCCGCCCGACTCGGGAGAGCTCTACGGTCCAGAACCATCGCCACTACGGGGATGACAAACGCGCCGACGGGCGAGGGGGAGGCGCTGTGGATGGGTGGGTGGGTGGCGGGTCTAGCAGGCTTTTGATGTGATGTTCCAGGTCTTGGAGTTGATTAAAGACACCGGCTCCTGCTGTGAGTTATGGATCGCTTCACTAGCCCCGCTTGCCAGCTCCGGTGCCTGCTGCTACCGTCGACACGCTGGCCTTTGTAGACGGCCGGCCCGCCAGTGCTCGCACTACTCCGTCACTGCCAGGGGTGGTAATGCGAGCACGCATGCGCCTGGAATGCCTTCCTACACGTCCGGTTCTCGTCGAGTGCTCGGAAAAGCTCTTTCTGTAGGTGCTGTGATGGTCCGTTTGCGTGCGCGCTCGCGAATGCCTTTTAACTAACACATTTCTCACTACCTTTATGTTTTCATGTAAACGTGATATCTAAGGTCTTTGAATTTTTAAAAATTTGTTATCGATGTTGCGTGCGACATATTCCATAAAATCACAAATTTTAAAGCTCGGAGCGATCGTTGTACTGAGCGAACCTAGACTAGGCAAACTTCGACCCCAGGACCACGATCACCAGATCTGACAGCACTGTAGAAGTTTCGCCTTCCCTGAAGACAGTGCGGCGGGAAGCTTTTGTCTTCATTAGTAGTTGTGAGGATGTTTTGATGGTAGCTGAAGTGACTTGAAATTCGCTGTTTTAACTGTAAGTATCCGTTGCGCTAATTCAGTCGTCTATCGAACGGGTGAGAAAGACTGAAAACAGAGTTGTCACCATACACAAATTAGCGCTAGGCGACGTGTCGTAACAAACGTAATAGCAATTTTTTTAAACCAGCAAATGGGATCTCTTTTGTCTTGTGGAGGAATCTCGTTCCACATTGGATTGACCTGATGCCCTTTGGAAATGAGAGAGTGAGAGAAAGGAGGGGATGGGGGAGGGAGAGGTCACATCGACGTGTAATTGCATTATCTAACATTCTTCGGGCCGGACGGGGCTCAGGTTATCTATTAAAATGTTGGGTATTTTCAGGATCCCAGAAAAACCTTTTCGAGACGAGCACTATCGTCAGAAACAAAAGCATTAACAATATTTTTCCTTATAAAACAAGACCAGGCACAACAGGCGTATGAGTAGTTTCACTGCAGCCATGGAACATTCAATGTTCAGTTATCACAAACAGTAGTCAGCATATCACAGGACATCAGGAAATAATCAGTTACAATGCAGCCGAATCCACTAATGAATGTGCAGCGTCACTTATGGTCGCTAGAACACATTCTGTTTAAAATGCGCGAATGTAATGCGGTACACGTGTTTAACAAATATTTCCCCAAACCATTCTAATGCCCTGTGTCATCACTCGTCAACAGGGCTAATTTTATGTAAAGTTTCAAGTGAATAAAAAATCCCTAGATACTGACCGAAACATTAGAAATTCTCGTATTTAAATCACAGGTAGAAAGATAAAGTAATCATTGTCAGCAAGCATTTGTTGAGTCCTCAGAAAGTATGGGCGAAGAAGAACGACAACAGACGGATTGCGACCACTATCGTCAGAAAACGCGAATACTGAGAAAAAAGCTTGACTACCATCGAATGACGTCGGGCCGAGCCGGGATCCCCTGTGAACCGTAAAACACTCGGATGCTTGCAGTCCCCAAAAAATTGTCCGTAATTTGCCAACGCTTCCGTCCCGTCCCGTTGCACTCTTAGCTAAGGCGGGGCCAGGCTTGCGTGAGCAGTGGGGGCGAGTTTTATAGACACGAGGGACGCCAGAGTGCACAGTGCTTTTGGAGTATTTCAGGGTCGCTTGCGTTCCCCAGATCCGTAAAGCCTGACCCCGAAGACCATCGCGTGTTGCTGTCCGCTTGCAGACTTGTAGGACGCTGCCCACCGAGACCTCCCCCCCCCCTCCACCCAACACCGTCCTCTCCTACCCCGAGAAGAAAAGGTCAGCAACAAAAAAGGGGTGGGGGGGAGTAATTGCATTACGCCATGTGTTGTAGTCCTTCCGTCTGTTGTCCCAATTCGTGCTGAAACTGATGAACCGCGAACAACTGTCAGTTAGAAGAAAACGAACCCGAACTGGAATATTCGCGCAGAACTTCTTTCAGCTACCCGCAAATTTTAAATGCGAAAGAAGTCTGGGTGTGCACTACACATTTAATGTAGGTACCCGTATAAACTACTGAAAACAAATGGTATGTTGTTCGTGCTTTATTTGGCTCAATTAAATGCCAAAAATTTACTTTAAATGAAAATGCGAGACTGTTTTCGACAGTCTGCCACACCATCGTGTGTGCAGCTTCTAACTGAAATGACTGGTATAGCTCCCACGGCGCAAGCGAGTTAAGAGCAGGAAAAATTAAGCGACATGCCTTCAGCCTAACGGACGGATTTATCCGGAGATATCTGTTCATTGTACTGAGCGTCATGCTGTGGGTTGGCATCTCAACAAAAAAAGGACTGAACAGTTTTTGACATCGAAAGCGACAGTTTGGCATGGAGACAGCGACCCATGTAGTTGACTTTTTTTTTTGGTACGGTTCCATGTAGACTGCGTCCAACTGCAACCGTTGGACATTTGGAGGCGTTCAAGATTGATTAATTCGCCTACAAGGAATTCCGTCCCCTGATGCGCGGCTCCCCTGCCTGCCCCACCCCACCAGGGCTCGGGACTGTGTGTATTGACCCTATCGGCTTTGAAGTTCCCTGAGATAAACAACTGCCGTTGCATTCCGTGTTTGTACTTCTGCTTTCAACTGGGGGTTTCCCTCTCCACTCTGTTATTCCTTTGCTACCGGCACATGCGCGCGCATGTTCGCAGACCAGCACAAGCGCACACATCAACACGGGCGCACGCACGTACACGTTCCCTCGGGCAAAAGCGACAGGAAAATTTAAAAAGTTGTTTTTTAATCTTCTAAATAACGAGGGGAAAAAGTATTCGGAGACTGACACGAAAAGGTTTTCCATGTATTCGTCCAATCTATTTTGCGTGTCTTCTGTCTTACGTTTCCTTATGATGGGAATCTACATGAATGTTGGGCTTTTCATGCCTTTTTAATTCCCAGAGCCGACTGTTATAAAAATAACAATAAAACAAGTGACTGCAGCGTGAACATGTGATAACAACAAGCAGCTAAGTCAAGCTAGACACTTAAATAGACACAAAGCCACCTTCGTCGGGACACAACATAAATAAATAGCTAAAAAGTAGAAAATAGATGGAGGGAGAGAAAAATGACCAAAGACACATCAGTGGATCAAAATAGCTGCCACTTGGAAGGTATTTACAGGAAACGGAAGAGGGACTGCTAGGAATGAGGGAAACAAAAAGGCGAACCAGTGCGAAGTGCATTTATTCCTCTCGCAGCGTCATGACCAAAGCAACAGAGAGAGAGAGAGAGAGAGAATGTTTATGTGAGGGGTCAGTGGGTGAAGGGAGTTTTGCAGTGCAATTGTGAAATCTGCGCTTTCTGATCTTATCAAACCGAAGATTGGGTATCAGGTTTTCCTGGCCGCGAGCTTCTGAATAGGCTTTTGCCCGCAAAATCTTTACAACCTGTTATTTTAAAGTGTTTGGTGTTGATGCAGCATCGAGCGATCACACACACACACACTCTCTCTCTCTCTCTCTCTCTCTCTGATTCTCTTTGGCGGTGGTGGTGGTTTTGCTGTTGGTTGGTTGCTGTTGTTGCTTCTGCTGCTTACGTATTTTCTCGAAGTTGTCAGAGAATCAGAGGTGCCTGAAAAAAGTGAATAGTTATTTAGTATCTTTATTTTTGTATTTTTGTGGTTGTATGTTTCTAGTCCGTAACGACGCCATCATACACTGGCCCCGTACGATAAAAGAATATATTTTATCGCCTGATTGAAACGCCCAGGATCTGTGTAGTTATTCCCCTTTGCAAGTCCCTTTCTACCTATAGCGTTATCGCGCCCGTGGTCGATTTCTTCTGGAGAGCTAAAAAAAAAAATTAAATAAATGGGGTATGTATCAAAGGTCATCGTCGTGACCCTGGTTTTGTGTGACTCGAGCGCTTGCTTGCGCGGTGTATCTCGTGCGAAATCCTCGATACGAAACGCCCACTTAAAGGGGAGACAATCGCAGAGGCTGCATGGCGTGCCCCAGCGAGAAGAGGGTGTTGGCTTTTGTGTCAGTACTGGGTTTGGGTCGACATCATTCGCCCAAAGCCTGGAGACTGGTTATAAACTACGTTGGTTGGAGTTTGGATTGTGTTTAAACTAATGAAGGTAAGATGAGATTCTATTTTCTTCCACCACTTTCTGCTTAACGTGAATCTCTGACTGACTAGCCGTGCGTGAAAGAGTTGTCATTCTCGAGGTCTCTCGCTTGTTCACCATTTCCGCTGTTTCTGGCGTGTGTAGAATCAATGCACAATATTTGTCTATACTCGTGTTCTTTTCCACGATTCTGCTTTCCTTATTTCTCAACAAGAGCTGTCAGCAAGTTCAAGATCCGAAAACCTTCCGGCTTGTAAAATCTTGATCATCGAGCCAAGCATTGAAAACGAAAGGGCACAGTGGCGAGTTCGGAGAACCACGATCTCATTTGCAGTGAGCGGCATTCAGCCTTTCTTGTTGTTTAAGCCCTCGAGGGCAGTTTATTTAGCCGCCTTGAAACACTGCCAACGCCAGGCCCATAGCAAACTTCTTAGACCGCGAGAACATTAATGCATGTTGAATGAAGACAGAGGTGCGGGCGTCTCATTTGAAGTAAACTGTCCGCCATTGGAGACAAGCTGGCGGTGAGCTGAAACAGCGAGTTTAAAAAAAACATATATATAACCGGGAAATCTGTTGAAGGCGATGTGGGAGAGAGGGAGACGTTGAGTGATTAGCTGCGAGAAACTTAGTGTGGGATTAGACCATAGTTCTGTTTGCTCTATCAATAATGGATTCCAACAGCTGGTGGAGGGGGGGGGAGGTATTTGTTGCTTAACGTCCAGTCGCAAACTATGTGCATATCAGGAGGGTACCAACAGCTGAGAAACTCTGAGCAAGCATGAGTAGATAATGGTACGGTTTGAAAGGAAAAGAGTTTCGTGGATGAGCAGGTATGTGCATTACAATGTTTATAGAGGTATTACTGATTTTATGGGGTAGGGCGGAGTTGAGAAGCCCGCGGATCAGAGGTCTAATCACGTCAGACCAAGAGGGGTGAGGAGGCGAGAGAGGTCTCGCATAGTTCGCACGCCTCTGTGGTGCGAAATTGTAGATTGGAGTCCACTCCTCGCCAGAGCTTAGCGTCCTCACATCCTCTTTGCTTCATCTGCTCTACCTCCCCACGAGCAAAGTGCGGCAAGGCATAGTTGTACTCGACCTTCAGATCCAGTGCTGCGATTATGTCCACTCCAACCACTTTTCTGGGGGACGCAGCGTGCAGGCAAGGCAACGAATGAAGGCAATGCTGAAAATGTTCATCAACTGACTAACCCAGGCCGACGTCTGCGTTCACACTGTACAACCGACCAACCCGAACTTTTGCTCCTGTGTTTGTTGAAGATCGTGCTGCGTGATAAAGTCGAGTAGGATGTAAAGGGATTTCAAATTTTTACTCTGCCGCTTCTGCATAGTTTTGATCGTCTAAATGGTGAGCTAGCTGTGCTCGACAATTTCAGACTTCTGCACGATGTTTCAGAGAAATCGCCTTGCGGTGAATGTGGCTAAAGATGAGAGCGTTTCTGCGTGCATCTAAGCAGTCTGTGAACGATCTCGGCCACATGTCGGTAATATTTTCAGCTCGGCATGTTCTCGGCAGCAGGCAAATCGCGCGTCTCCCGCTATTGGGCTGAGCAGCCATCAGCGTCAAGTGGCGCCGTATACTAACGACGGGTCGTTTCTCATGCCTTTCCTCGCCTGGTGGCTCGTCTAGTGACTGGTGATTGGCACACTCCATTGGCCAGCGTCTGGAAAGGCCGAAATAAACAGGCCTTTGGTGCTGCACCAACGCAAGACGAACGAGACAGCTGCGACAGGCAGCATCGGAGATTCAGCCACGGTTTGCAACGTGTGCCACTTTCTGATCTATTGACGGGGAATGTGGGTTAGAAACAAAGGGTAGAGAATCTGTGTGTGTTTGTGTGTGGTGGGGGAGGCTAAAAGACTACGGTTAATAATGCCGAACAGTTTGACAGACCGTTTCGTAAATACATCAGCCACTGGGTGGTGCGTTATTGAAAGGAGCAGAGGTTGCAGTGACTGTTGGAGTCATTTCTCTTCCAGGGAAATACCACTTGAGACAGTTCGTATGGTGGAAAAGATATGGTCGTGTGCAAACTCAAGGATTGTTTTGTGTTTGTTTTATTTTGTTTTGTTCCTTTGCTGTTTCCTGCATCTTTGCTTGGGTGTGCATACCCAATAACTTTTAACAACTTTCAGTTACTGTGTGAATTGTGCTTTGCTCTTTTTTTTAAAGCTGTACCAAATAATCGATTTGAATTTGTATTCGAACGAATAATAACCGTATTCGAGTGTTCGTAATAAAACCCCTCCCATTTTTTCGAATAGTTACGATCCGTTTAGTTATAAGTATATTTTTACAGGACTTGCCCGATACTGATGCCAAATTATTTGTTCTCGGATGTTAGACCTAAACTGACTTTGTCAAGAGTGTAAATATGTTTGTTGCGAACTGGGGGTTTTGAAAGCGACAACCAACCTCCGTGTTGCTCTCCCCGCCTGCGTGACCTTGTCACACGCACACAAATGGCTCGTGGTGGCGTTCCCCCCTCGTCCGCGAACAATTATTTCTTACTTATGAGTGGAGACCTCAGAAATCACTATCTCACTAACCTTCCCTGGCCCGAGCCCCCACTCCACTCTATTACACAACTAAAGATAACAAAGATGATTTCTGAGAAAGAGAATAAAAATGTAGTTTATTTACAAGGTAATTTTGGTTTTCATCTAATACGATAGGGCTGTGCCACAGCTCACTTCCTCTCCCTTACCAACATACATCACCCACCTCACCATTAACCACAATGACAAAACACGTACCTCGATCTCGCCTCTGCTTACGAGAAATGAATGACCACGTGATGCACAAACTCACAGAACACAACACTCGTTCCCGAATGCTTCTTA
>SMGT01006178.1:301540-320602 GCA_004794575.1 Lanistes nyassanus
CCCTCCCGTTCCTGGTTGTTTACCTCGCGCGGCTACATCAAAGCTCTTGATGCTCGACACTACGCGTCGCTAGTTTTCTCCAGCTACGTAATCTTCCCTGAACAACTAACGCACACCTGGTGAGCCTGACATCTTCACGAATCCCACCCTAGCAGCCCCAGGTAATTAACACCTTGCCCCTGGTTTCTAGGGCCAGTAACCCCGATCCTAAGTATAAACAGGGAACTAATCCTGGGCTGGTGATGACGTGAGCGGCTAGATGGCGGCTTGAACAAGGGGATAATAGACCTTAATTAGGGCCTGAGAGTCGAGGATGGATCACACCTGGAATCTATGGTGCAATCTCCTTGACCCACCAGACCCCAACACGTGACAATGTTAATTATGGTCAAACTACTATTACTAATAGCTATAGTATTAAAATGACATTAAATATGTAGTATTGTTAGTAAGCGCTCCCTTTCTGATGAATCTACTGTTCGTATTGTGTTCTTACTCGATCAACCTGAAAACCGAAAATTCGCATTCGGCCGAATAACCCAAATCCTATATTTGGTACAGCCCCTACTCTGTTCCGTCTGTAGACCCAGCCTGGTTATACAGTTGTCGTTGCTGATTCTCCCCTCATACTTCCGGGTTTTTCTCACCTCCTGTACTTATTTCCTCCCTTTTTCCTCGCACAAACTTAACCCTCTCACTTCCTGCACATCAGCGGTTCGACAACTTCACCAATTTACTCGTGGCTTTACCCCGTTCGGTACACGTGTGGAGTCCCGTGTTAAAATTCCTGTTTGCACGTTCCCCTAAGTCTACAGAAGCCAGTAGTTTGGCGTCCGAGCCAGGGATGCAGGCAGCTTCTTACAAGGCTCAGTTCCACTAGATACGATCAAAGCTATTTCGTAATGGCCCTGCCAATCCAGCTGGCGGACCAATCAGTCAGCGGACCGTCAGTTCGCCATTTCTGTTGTAAACCAGTCACCTTCAGCTTTTGTTGAACAGGCTTTTTTAAGGCAATATAAGGATTGTTTATATTTTGTTCTGATATGTTTTTTTTTAAAGTCACTTTTAATTTCTGTTCAGGAACGTTTAGCTTCTCAAGAAAAGCCAAAACGAACCAAAACTTAAACGGTTTTTTCCCTCGTTTACATTTTATAATCGGCTTGTGACACGTTGGTGCATTGCTGGATAAAAAACCAATGTAATACAACGAAACGGTTTATTTCTGAAATCTTCTGAATATTTATTTCCTTTGTGCGATAAATGAATTACAAAACCTAGCAGGAGAAATCGATTTGGGTTTTTTTTCACAATTAATAACGAAGATAGTCTTGGAACTACACTCTAAGTGCAAGAGAAATGCGAAGTCTTTCGATTTGTGTGAGCTATCTTCTGTTTTCCTTGGAAGCTTTCTGTGCTTACGTGCCCCAAACAGAATCAGCGCGCATTCATTGTTGCCTGTTTACGACCAGGATCTCGGAGAGAAGGACGTTTTAACAACCCACCCAAGCATAATGCGAGGAGATTGCGGCAGGACGATTTGCTTGTTAGCTCCCCGTGTCCGAGGAAATTGAGGAACAGTGTCAGACTGTAAGTTTCTTGTCCGGATTGATAAGAGCATGGAGCTGGCAGGGTCGCATGCTGTCCCTTTCTTTCAGCGTGAGACAGTGGCTGCATCAGGCCGCATTTCGGCCAGAGAATGTCGGACTGCTAATACCATCGATTGCTTTAATGGCTGCCAGAGTGTCCTTACACCAGAAGGGATTTCTCTCCCTTACTCACAGCAGATCCCCCCACCCCTGCCCTCTTCTTCTCATTGGGATCCTCCTTCACCCCTCCCGAACCTCGGCTTTCACGCAGAGAGAAAAGACATACGGGTTTATCTGCTGTGCTCAGTTTTATACCAGTTAAATCTCTTTTTCGCCTGTCGCCTGCAGAGTTAATCTCTCTAATTGAAAAGCGAGAGAAAATCCGAGAAGTTGACGTATGGTGTGCAGGAATGCCTGCAGAACCAGCCACATACGACGTGTACTCAGAGAGAGAGAGAGAGAGAGAGGTGGGGGGAATGAGAGAGGGAGGTGCAGGGGAAGTAAAGCTGAAGAGGGAGAAGATGCGTCAAGGATTTATTTTCTTTTAGTTCAGACACAGTCGACAGATGGTCGATGAGTCTAGTCGAATGTACACGGATTGTGAATACTGCTCATAATTACGCGATGGGCCTCTGGCGGGACGTGAGTTTGTTCAACCCCTCTGTGTAGTTCACTTGACCTCCACAGAAAGCAGGCGATTAAACTCTGGCCAAAGGCCTCAGGCGATTAGTGCAGGCTGTCCGCACCTTACCCGAAGGTCACTTTCTTTTTATTTGAAAAAAAAACTTTGGCTGCTTACAGTGATAACTCCAACAAAGGTACTGGCAGCGCTCAAACATAGCCGTATGCAGAAGTGTGTGCCCAAGGGAGCTTACGTACCCAAACACGTAGCAAAGAGAGGGTCGAAAGAAAGGAACTTGGCAGATCCTCTTTAAAAAGATGTGCCATCTCTTTCTTTATAACGGCGCTATTCTTCACACAGCTAACCCTCGGTGCACAACGTGTGCATACAGAGAATCCATGTTAATGAAGTCAGCCCGCTCACTAAGCGTGAACTGACAACTAGGATTCAAAGACGAGCACAACATAGGACAAATACATGAAATCCTCATGGTGCAAATTATAATTAATAAAGAACAAATGAGGACCGAGCGCTTAAATTATCGAAAGATAACTCCAACAAAGGTACTGGCAGCGCTATACGTAGCCGTATGCAGACGTGTGTACCCAAGGGAGTTTATCGTACCCAAACACGTAGCAAAGAGAGGGCCGAAAGAAAGGAACTTGGCAGCGTTCTGTCCTCATTTGTTCTTGATTGCTTACAGTTAGGCCAGTACCAGCCGAGGGAGGGCGGGGGAAAGGATGGTATGACTTTTTAACGGTGGGGGATGGGGGTTGAGGGGGGAACGGGGGATGTGACAAATTAGTTCAAGACTAAAATGACTGGATTCAGATAACCTCGTTTTCCAAGTGGGTGATGGTGGGTCGCTTGAGCGGTTGGTGGCTAATTTCCGAATATAAATTCCCCATACATTCGATGGGTAGGAAGACAGGTTTTTTTTTACAAAATATATTTGGGAACAGTGTAAATTTGTTGTCCACCTTGCTTTTACGCTTGTACTTGCCAGCGGTGTGTGGTGTCTATTTTCTCGAATTTTAAGTTGGGGGGGGGGGGTACGAACATTTTAAAACTTAGTCCAGCTGAGGTTAACAACCGTTTATATGTCTTTTTGTTCCCATACAAAAGACATGTAAAGCCAGTTGGCCTGGTGAAATATTTGATTGCTTTTATGTGTGGAACAGAACCACGACCGCTGAGGTTAACCGATCTTAATATCTAGGCTGTGTTGCGACTTTTCAAACACCTTTGGTTCGCGCACAAACCCGAGGGTTACACATGCAGGTTAAAATTTCTCTCGCAGACACGGCCACGAGCGAGCCGAGAGACATAAATATTTATCACTTGGATTCACTACTGCAAATAAATACCAAGCGAAACCCAGCGGCCACGCGGGAAGAGGCGGGTGGGTTTTAGTGTTCGAAGTCCCGACGGGAGGCAGTAAATGAGCTGGCACTTAGTAGGCAGACATTTGATTTGTGTGCCTCTTGAGCGCCTTTAAAGTGATCTCGCTTCCGATGGTTTCGAAGCGAGTGCAAAGCGGGTCCTTTTCCCTCTTCCACTGGACTGGAAAGAAGGTCTTAAGTCCTACAGTGTACTCCTTGTTCCCCCCCCACTACCTCCCTGTCTTCCTTGACTACGTTTCGTGCCCCCCCCCCCACCCCTGTTTACTGTCAAGTTCATTATACAATCTTGTCTTTTTCTTGGCTCAAGAATTGTCGTGGTTTACACATTCCTTCCTATCCCATTCGTGTCAGATTGGCATGTTTAATGGTTTGCGGCGGTAGAGGAAGTATCTGGTAGTCTGTGGCTTTTTTGGTTGAAATTCTTGTTTCCCCCCAGGAGAACTGCTTGGCCCTGGTTTGGAACAGAATCGCGTTTTGTTTAATCCTCCGAGCCTGTACCTGGAAACCCTCTGTGAGCTGGTGAGTGGGAAGTTACAGGCAGTATCGTAAACATCGTGGGCAGAACGTGCATCTGTTTTTAAACTGCTGCAGTTCAGGTGATCTCAAAACGATTACACCACCACCACCACCACCAGATTTTCATTCACTAAGTCTACATTCTGTTCACAGACATCTTCATTGATCAGTCCCAAGGTATATTACCCTTGCGCTCTTCCAACCACCCATATCCAGTCCTATTCCCCTCCATGGATAGAGATAAACACGTGTTTTCAGATGCTGATTTTTTTTTATATTTTAATTCGGGAGCAAAACTCGACAATGAGCAATCGAAAAGCAATTTATTATATGGAATACAGCTTACTGATTCTTCGACAAGCCACCTTTTGGGTGGCAAGAGACGTTTGAGATATTGGAGAACAAATGAAGAGGGAGGGGCTTGAGGGATTGTGTGCTGGGGATGAGCGGGGTGGGGGGGATGACACTATTTAGATAAAGATGGGGAACAGGGAAAGGGGAAAAGGAATTGAATGTCGGCTCCATTCACCCGCTTACCTTTCACCGAACAGGAACACAGAATTTTTCAAATGTCTGCGAAAACACGCAAATATTGGGACTGCTTCTCGGTCAGGTATGATGTATGGCGCGCGCATGCGCGCAAAAGAAGCTTGCCTTCTGGTGGTCACGGGCCGCTGAAGTCCAACAATCCCGGAAGCTCAGACAGCCTTAGAAGGGAGCCAAAGAAAGCGAGTCTCGAGTTCCATGCGCGGCTTCTGCACGTGGAGAACGGTGGTCATAGGTACGACGGGAAGGCACGCGCTGCCCGGACCATCAGGCCTAAGTAGGTGAGACGCAGGACTAAAGGAATAAAACGGAGATAAGCTTTCATGGTAAGTGGTTGGCAGGATCGCGATGCCTTCAGTCCCAGACATGCTGCTTCCTTGGATTTTCTGTATGGAGCCTGTCGGAAGTCATGAGCAATAACAGGAGACTTTTGTCAACGTCTCCCTCCCTACCCAGCCGCCATAAAAAATGCAAAATATAGCCTCGCTAGGGATGATGCCAGTACCCGTAAACTTCTCTTACAGACCTGTACGATCACGCGACTACTATGAGATTCCATGGTATTCATGTTTCATGGCTGAGGCCTGCACCTTCTTCAAGGAAGAGTGAACATTTCAGATAATAAAAAACTGTTGTTGCAGTTCTAATTTCTCGTCATGAAAATTTCGCAGCTGACTGTCCATCCATAGATATCGCTCTTCACACCTGGATGTGTTCCAACACGAACGTCATCTTTACATCTGTATCTGAAAATACCCGCAGATAAATAAGCCACGAGCAGTTCCGAAGAACTGTTAGAGATGTGGTATCACATATAAGAACCGAGGCTGGATTTATCTTAAATCTGCTTGCCGCATACCTAGCTTAGACGGAACGGAAACAGAATGAGATCGAAATATTTATTTTGGGGTTTTTTTTTCTTTAATCTTCTTTGTGTTTGCAGATGGCCTAACTAGCTCTTTTGTGTTGTTTTACTTCTAGTTAGTCGAAGAATGTACAACCCGCATTACGCGTGGGAGCAAATCAGGTCTGGTTGTGCCCACACCTCCACTCCCTCCCACCACAGCAAAAAAGGCAAAAAGCTTCTTTGGCCGTGAGCGCTTGATAAAAAGGTATCTAGAAACATCTTGGAAAGTTTAGGTGCAAAATCCGTGGTCCGCAGAACCTGTCACTCAAGATTAGCTGGGCCCTTTTTTCGCCCTCTTCTTTAAGCGGGAGGTTCTGTGTTCAGCCTCATGCCTAATTCTGGTTTTCTTCTCATCGTTCACGCGATCGTTGGCTATGTTGTCTTGTCATCGGTGTGTTGTTCTCTTTGTTGTTAACGTAACCAGCAACTAACGTGCAATGCATTCTTCTAGTTTAAGTTATGACACACACACACAGACGCGCGTCACGCAGAACAGAGGGAGGCGGATTATCAGCACATATTTCTGAAGCTAACCCAATGGTGCGGGGCAATCTGTTTTAAATAAAGTAATCGTCATCAGATCTGCGCTATACACGACTGGCAAGTGTCAGACAAAGTTGATGAAAGCTGTAAGGTGTTTTCCTGATTTCAACTTGAATTCATATTTATTGAGACCAGTGGGGCGTTAGGTGTGTGTCTATGAAAGAGCCTTCTCACGGCCACTGCGCATGCTCAGCTGACCGGAAGCCAGGGCGTCTGGCTGCATGCTGTCACTGGCATCACGGTGAATCCATAGCGGACAGTAGTATTGACAGCAACTCGCAGGACCGCGCCCCAGATGTGAATGACGCGGATATAAATAGCAGTTCGTCTTGTTCTGAGACCGCATGCCTAGAGAGTCTGTAGCCAGGACCAAGGAAAGGAGAGTGTCAGAACTGTGGGTACATGCACTTTGCTGGGACTTTCTCTCGGAGTAATCTAGTGCTGTTTAGAAGTACATAGGGTTTCTGAACAAAAATCAAGGCTGTGACCCTCCTTGCTTCAGACAGCAGGTAAAGTCTAACATCTGTCCGATTTAAGGCATTGCACTCCCCCTCAATCTCTCTTTCTCCCTTGGTGAAACAAATTGCACGATATCTGTATCAGATATTTAAGAGAAGAAATGGGTGAATGCCTTAATGATTTCTATTACGATAGAAAATTTACTCCTTATACGTGTATTTACTATTATTTACGTACTCTTTGTACTTGATAACATTGTATGTTTGCTGCGTATTCCCCCTTGAAACAAACCAGTGGGTTTTCTGAATAAAGTCTCTCTCTCAAACACAAACATTGCCACATTGTGTGGCTAAGCAGCTGATGGCAGTTACTTGTAAGCTAGAAAGCTATAGCGTAATATTCTAAACAAGTGTCAGCCAGAAGACAAAATATCAAAGCAGTTAGCACAGAGTTATTTAGCCTTGTACAACAAAAACAGTGTGACGCAACGAGCACTAGCTTCGCGGATTCGCAGTGGCCTGCAAAGTTGAGGACACTCCGGCGTGGAGTCCTTACGACATGGAAACACTCTGTCTCGCGGCTCAGATGCTAATCTCGCTGAATGATCTCTTGGACGGTTGTACAACACAAACGACATTCGATTGATCGGGTGATAAAAAGGCTGTTTCCATCAGACCCTCTGTAGAGGAAGGTAGAACTTCGGGCTTGCGTGTGGAAGGTTGCTGGTTCGGAATCAGTAGTAGTCAAGGATTATATACTGGAGTTAAGCACCGTGTGGACTCCATGCCCATTCACCGAACGCTAAACTGTCTCTCCCCACTGGCATCTTAACTGCAGCTGTCATGACTGCAGTCTTGTGGATGTTTCAGTGCATAACTTAGTAATAAAACGCTCATTCCCCCATAGTTCAAAATCACCGCGATGCGGGAACACTATCCTAAAATAGCCAACCAGCTAATCCCTCTTTCTCATTCCCTCCTCGCCTCTTTCTCGTTTTTCTCTGTAGCACCAGCTTTGACCCGTCAGGGTATATGATGTGCGTAGACTGTTACGCTAACCGCAATGATGGTTACCCACAGTATAGGCGCGTTTCCATTTTAGGTAAATGCACAGTGCTACAGCCAGTGTCGTGCAGTAAACAGGCTCATGTCAAGGGCGAGGACAGAAGAAACGATGTCTTCGCTTCTCAGATGTCGGGAAAGCGGACTGTGATGACTGCTTGGAGCAGTACTTCACATAATCGAATGGCAGATGCCAGCTTTGCGAAGCACCGGTCCGGGAGACATCTGATTGGCTCATGGATCATCTCCTCCTGTACTTGGCTGTGGCCAAACGGCGCCGAGCCGCTCAGTACAGTCCCTGGGCGGCCAGACGTCTGTGGTGCAGAAAGTCCTCACGTTTCGCATTTGCTTATTTCGGCGTCGCCCGTATGGGATCGGGTCCCCTCCGTGCTTAGTCCCCGTGCATAAATCGTGACAGCATGCAAATCCGGACGGGCGGAGTGCACGATCGGGGGACGTGTCTTTTTGAATGTTCGGTTGGTTGGAGGAATGTTGATTCGGAACACGACGATGTTCGCCGCCTCTTCTCCATTCTCTTCTTCATCCTTATCGTCTTTTTTCTATGTCTTGCTAAAGTGCATCGGCGTTTTCCAAATTGCATTTACAAGCATCATTGCTGGCTGTCGCAAATCCTTTGCAACGTTTTTCACTAGCCTATTTTTTTATTTTTTAGTGTTAAAACCATCATAAAAAAAACGGCAGCAAAAAAAAAATCGATATTAGTCAGGTTCTGGCTGAAGTAACCTAACAGAGGTCGACCATTGCCCTGATGAGACATGGGATAAAATTAACCCAGCATTCTCACAGCTCCCTACGATTTAAAAAAATAGTTTTTTTTCACTTCCAGACACCATCGCAGCCTCGTACGCTGCTAAAATAAATTGTTGAGTATTGCCTGAGGAAAAATGGCGTCGGGGGTAAGGCCCGCAAAGCGAGAGGCCTCTGCGAAAAGGCTGCACGTTTGGCTGGAAATGGAGATACTTTGGAGTTTATGTTTTCCTGAAAAGTAGATAATTGTCATGGTCCTCACGCCGGGCCGCACTGATCGATAGCGGAGGCCATTTTAGGGAAAACCAGGCGGGGCGTGGGGTTCCCAAGTCCTTCCATCGTTGTAAATCGTGGAAGGACGTTGAGCTGTAGGTTTATTAGGAAATGTGCGATTGGACGGTGTAGCGGAACTACGACTAAGCGCTTGTCAATAAGACACTGAAAGTCTTGAGCCGTGGGTCCGGATCCTATTTCTGGCTTAAGTTATTTCTCACTGAATGTGATATCTGCTTGCAGGGTATCTACGCGAAAAAAATTACCTTTCTGCTAAATCATGCAAGCAAACAAGCAAGCAGCCAACGCATTTTTGCGACTACGTCCTCATTATGACAACTCGTTATGGGTGCTCCGTTATTAGGATCAATTTTTGATTTATAACATGGAGCTAAACATAAACCATAAAATAACTGCAGGAAGACGGGTACAAGCTGGTACTTGCAAACCTGAACAGGTAGGAAGACAGACCACACGTACGCTGAATACAAACAAGCAGTGCATATCTCCCCCATTTCTGTCTCTCTCTCTCTCTCACACACACACACAAGCACACGGGCGCGCGCGCATGCACGCACACACTCACACTCGCACACACGCGCACACACACGGTCACCGATGTCGCATCATTCCCGTTATTACGAAGACAGTGGCGTACTACTTTGTCAGATAGCCTGGGTCAAGGAGCTTCATTTTGGCAAGGATGGTCTGGCTTATCACTGTCTGACCTCTCATCTGTTGTCCGCGGCTTGATTACTATTCACAGAACAGGTTTGGACTTGGCCGGCATAAATCTCCTTGTAATGGCATGCAGCTAGCCCGGCACAGGATCTCGCTTAAACTCGTTACAAACACAACGACCTCTGGCACGTCTTCTTCAGACTGTGCGGTCTCCCCGTCCCCACCCCTCTTTTCCTCCCACCACCACCACAGACAGACGACACTTCTTTTGGGCGCTGCCTGTTTGCTGAAGATCCTGTAGTGCTACTCAGCTGGTCTTTAGTTCATTTCCCGTCTCTTTCTTCTTTTTTTCTGCTCCTTGTTTATTTCTTTTTCCTTTCTCTCTCTCTTCTTCCCACCTCTTTCTACTTAAGGCTTGAGGCTTGGTTGCTTTATTTGTTGTTGGTTGTTATTTATCGGGGTTGGTTTACACCTCACCACCGGTTCGTCCATTCCATACTTTCGGGTGGTGTGGGGAGAGGGTGGGGGAGGGGAGTCAACGGGCAATGGGGTCGCTTTAGTGTATGGGGAACGGATGTGCGCTCTGTCATGCGTCCAGTCCCAGATATCAGGTCACGATGTACCAATCCGACGAACACCACGATCTTCGTTAGTATTTAAGAATCTCTTCCGGTCATGTCTGGAAAAGTGAAACAACATTGGCGCTTTTTCTTTCCTTCGAACGCGCGTCGCGATATTCGTTTGAACCGTCATCCTAACTGAAACCAAGACTTTTAAGACGCCTGGACGGAAAATCGTCCTTTGCATGGACACAAGCACAAATGTTGGACACGGCAAGATGGCGGGCACCAGGAGATGGGTCTGTTTACAGCAAGATGTTGTCGTGGTAGTCACCAGTATTTCTGATACGTACTCAGCTACTTCGCTTGTATTCTGTTATTCTAATGTCGATTTGATTTTGCAAGTAAAGGAGAAATAAAGGATTTCTTTCTCAGGGACCCGCTGGCACCTAACCCGACCTGGTGATGACGTCAGCGAGCTAGGTGGCGGCTTGAACGAGGGGATTAAGGACTTAATTAAGGCAAAGGGTTGTGGACGGGTCACACTAGAAGCTATGCTGCAATCTCTTTGACCCAACAGACCCCATCTCCTGACATCTGTCTTCTCGATGTTCCTTGGTGTATGGGTGTGCACATACTTATCCGTGCACTAGAATACAGCTGTAACATATGGTTGACAGCAAATGGTCTGGAACCACTGGGAAAAGTTAGTGATAGGAAAATGTTGGTAAGAAGTAAATTCGGATCCGATTCGGTCTTTCATATACCCCACCCCATATGTTTAGCTGTGCTTACTGAAAGCAGTTACCCTGTCTACTTGCATTCCACTTATCTTTTCACTACATCCCTTTCATCACGAACGTCTTGACATTTCACTTCCGGTACTTTTTCATATCGCTTGATCCCCGGCGAGGAGTTAAGGTCTTCTGTAGGCTGTCACAGACGCCAAGTGCCAAGCCGTGTTTGCTCATCGCAACCTTTTTGCAGTTTCACAAGTGTATCCCCGATTAATTTTGCACACCTGCGGCTCTTGCGACGATGTCGGAACAGGAGGGGGTGGGGTGAAGCGAGAAAGGGGCCTTAGGGGAATAGGTGTGCATGCACGCGTTTTTGCTCAGTGCACCTGCGTGCGGGCAGCACGTGTTGAGCTGTTTGCTGTTGCCAATTCCGACACCGCCTGTGATCTTGAAGCTTTATTAAATCTGGTTACCTGCTCGGACGTCTGTGTGCCTGAGAGAGCGGGAGAGGTGGGGTGCCGTTCTGTAGGGTATAAAAAAATCTCACCCCATCAGAAGTCCATTACCACAAAAATGCCAACGTCGTGGAATAAAATTTTGTGTTATGTCGATGATGGGTGTGTGCGTAAAATCCTGGACCGGCTATGTCCTAGAGGCCCCCCCCCTCCCCAGCCTTATAAGGTTTTGTTATCTCTGTTCCTGTGAAGGCTTCGCGGGAGAATCACACATTTAACTGATTAACTCTTGGGGGTTTCGTGCATTCTAGTGTAGCTAAGAGCAGCATTTATATTAAATGGCACGCGTAGTGAAATGGATGGCAGCATGCAATAATGGGGCTGCTACCGATCATGCAAATGTATGCCCAGCAATTCACAGCAACCAAATTATCAGCTTGAGATAACTACAAACTTGTCACTTACCCTCGTGACATGCGCACTCGCAAAGAAACCGTAGAGGGTTTTTTTCTTTTCACTTTACCCAGGGTGGCAGGATTTCCAGACAGAGCAGGCGATAAATGTACTCTTTCCTTCAACTATCACCCCAACCCCGGCCAAGCTAGAATTTCAGGAGCGCTCCACTCATTTCCAACTCTCCCTTTTAGTCCATCCAACATGGTGCTCTTTGGAGTTAGTACCTGTGACATACATTCCCAACTCTCCCTTTCACTCCATCCAACATGGTGCTTTTTGGAGTTCCTACCTGTGACATTCAGAAGATTCAATAGTAAGTAGTCTGGATACACTGTAGCTTTAGATGTTTTATGGTGCTATTTTCTTATCTGCGCATGCTCAGTCGTGACCTCTCCTGTCACTCACTTCCAACAGATCGAACACCTTAAAGTACAGCTGTGTGCAACTAGTCTTTTGTAACTGGAGAAGGGAAAGAAAATGTGGAAGAAAACAACTGGTGGGAGAAAAGTGTGAAGGTCGCACGCACAAAATTGAGCTCACCTGTACACAAACAGAGCCTACGCGAAAACTTCGCTCAGTATGGAGAGGTTGACGACGACTGGGCATGCGCAATGACGTCATAGCGAAAACTCGGCACAGGGAAAACTCTGGCCGTGATACCTGTCACCTGAAAAATGTGCTTGAAAAAGTGGTATCGCAACAACAACAACAACAACAACAACAACAACAAAACTTGGCGTTTATCAGAATAGGGACGTGGTTTTCAAAGAAAATTTGATGGACTTCTGATAAGGATGTAAACATACCCGTACCAAATCACAGGAACACTGACGTCATTCACATCATCCCAGACAGAGAAACCGAATGAAGGAAGAAAACAGTTAAGACATACAGGTGACAGGAACAGATAAACAACTTCTCATTTGGTGAACTTCGTGAAATCGTGGGATTTCTTCTTTCCACATTCGAAATGTTGTTTTCAAGATAAAGCTTAGATATGAGAAGTGACGAAATGAGTGACAACAGCAAGTGTTAAGAGAACGTGTCTAAAAGAACCGGTCGAGGTGACTGGCAGTGGTGCTTTTCCGTGATAACACCTGGTAACACCTGGTAGGCGCATCGCGTCTTTCTTATCCTTCAGATTTACCTTTTAGTCTCCTCTGTACGCGCACCGTCTGTCTGTCCCCCCTCTCCCTCTCTCTCCTCTCTGTACACCCACCGTCTGTCTGTCCCCTCTCTCCCTCTCTCCCTCTCTCTCCTGTCTGTACACCCACCGTCTGTCTGTCCCCCCTCTCCCTCTCTCTCCTCTCTGCAAACCCCCACTATATCTCCCCCACTCCCTTGCCAAGCATAGAGAGAGAGAGAGAGAGTACAAACACGCACAGAATAACACAAGACAATACAGTTCGTATCGGCAAATGTGTTGGGTGTCTCGGGGAGATAATGAGAGTACTATAACGGGTATTTGACAAAACCCAGGAAATTGATTTTTTTTCTTTCTCTCTTCACATAACTTCGGCCGCTGTTAGCAAACGAAAGCAGAATGTAAATCCGTGGCATCGCAGAGGACGATACAGAAATACAAAAACGATGTTGTAGCGATGTTTTTAACTCTGTATTTCCCCCGATGTACCGTATCACTAGACAGATGTATCAGCCGATAAACCAAGGCTTCTTGCATACCGGGGTTTTTTTTTAAATCTTGTACCCTTACCTCATGCTAAACCATTTCTCGGGAATTTTCCTTACGTTGTTAGCCTCAAAGCGTGACACACAAAAGTGGTTTAACTGCACCCTCCAGGCCAGGATGCTTAATCGCATCTGCCAATCGGCGTAGCACCATTGGGTTAAAATGTGAGTTAAAATGTCGGAGTAGCCTACTGTCCCACATTTTCTTTGTTCCCAAAATAATTCCTGACCGGGATTTACAGCCTGGGTTTTTTTTTCCCAGACTTATTTTCGGAATAAGTAAAGGAAACTCCCGGAAGGTACGCTACTATGCTAAATGCACACTTTCGCCCAGTGCATTAGAACTCGCTCCAAACTCGTGCAGCCGTCACGGGATGGGTATTTGTTGCTTAACGTCCTGCCGCAAACTAGGTGCATATCAGGACGGTGTTGCTTAGACAAAGTTTACGTGCTGCCACACTGGCATGTATAAAAAGACACGTATAACATATATTATGAAATGTCTACCGCTGGTGGTAAATTGGATCATATCAGATTTTTTTTATTACACCAGATTTTGGCAGTAGTTTTGGGGTAGGAAGGTCTGTTCCGATCATCAGACTGTTGTTCGAAACCATGAGTTTCCATGGCATTCTGTCCCAGAGTTAACATCTTTAACTAAACATAACGCCCTCTCTCTCTCTCTCTCTCTCTCTCTCTCTCTCTCTCTCTCTCACTTTGTCTCACTGAAGCCATCAGTTAATGGATTTCTCCCGGCTGCTCGCAGTATGAAATCATCGCGAGGTGAACCACTTACCCTCTAAAATACCCAACCAGCCAGCAGCCAGCACCCCGGGTGGCATTGAGATCGTCTTCACTACTCCATTGTGACGCCAGGAGTCGCATTTCAGGCTCACGCGTGCGCAGTCATAAAGTATGGGCCGTGAGCTGCGCTTTGCCGGAAAACGAGCTTTTAAACACAAACAGGTACATAGTGCGTAAATCCCGCAATAACTATTTCAAGATTTGCGCACGATATATATATGCGGCGTTTCTCTTTGCTCAAAGGAATGTTTTCGGCAGCGGATATCTTGGGCTAGTTGATTTCGAGTTCATTTTTTTGTGGTTTATCGTCATGAATTCCTTTTCGTGCGAGAAGATGATTGTGACAGCGACGAGGAAAACAACATTGATCTCAACATGAATGAACTCTAAATGGACTCTAAATGGACTCTGAATGGACTCTGCACTTTAAGGTTCTAGAGAAGACGCCGTCTTCCTTTAAAAGTCTGCTGTGAGAGTGTCTGCAATAGAGACAGGGCAAGAAGCTAGTAATGATACGATGATAAAAAGACAAAAAAAGAATCGGATGAGGAGGATGCCACGTGTTGTTGATCCTAGCCACTTCTGTAATCAGCAGAAAAAAGTGCTGTTTTGGTGTCCCATAGACACCATAGAGCAAAACTGCCAAGACAGCATCTTGCCCTTAAGTGACTCAGCAAACCGTCACGTCCTTCATGCAGCTGTTATCGTGGGATCTCTTATGCGCCGTACCTCAGTTCTTTGAGTATCGGCTCTAATATAAAGCCGTGCAGCTGCTGGAACATTTGTCGGCGTTGCACAACCGTATCGCTTCGGAGTGGGACCTCCGCGCGGCTTCGCGAGCAGCCGAAGTTCTCTTTAGACCCACGAGCATGTACCTCCCCGTCTTCGCTTCAGACAGCAAGAGGTCACAGCGGTCTTCTCTGGAAAATTCTTGCAATAAATTGTTGCCCGTAGAAAGAAAACGTGTTGCCCGTAGCCCTAGCGTTCTGTCAGTGCTAGAAAGGAAAAGGGAAGCCAGACCTAAACAGACTGCAGGTATAGTTCTTCAGCTTAGACAAGCTTTTACGTTTTCATGTTTCATGTTTCTTTGTTCTTCATCTTCGAGGGGTATTAAAATCTGTGTTTTAATGCTTAACAGTGTGTTAATTGTTCGTATCTGTGGTTCTAATGTTTAGTAGTGGGTTAATTGTTCCCACCTGTGGTTCTACTGTTTAGCAGTGTGTTAATTGTTCCCACCTGTGGTTCTAATGTCTAGCAGTGTGTTAATTGTTCCCATCTGTGGTTCTAATGTTTAACAGTGTGTTTTCCCCATCCGTGGTTCTAATGTTTAACAGTGTGTTTTTCCCATCTGTGGTTCTAATGTTTAACAGTGTGTTTTTCCCATCTGTGGTTCTAATGTTTAACAGTGTGTTTTTCCCATCTGTGGTTCTAATGTTTAGCAGCATGTTGTTCCCATCCGTGGTTCTAATGTTTAACAGTGTGTTTTCCCATCTGTGGTTCTAATGTTTAACAGTGTGTTTTCCCATCTGCGGTTTTAGTGTGTTTTTTCCTATCTGCGGTACTAATGTCTAACAGTGTGTTGTTCCTATGGTTCTAATGTCTAACAGTGTGTTGTTCCTGTGGTTCTAATGTTTATTTTCAGTTTTGTGTGATCCGCGCGAAGCGCACATCCGATCACGGTGTGTAATCGCGCGTTAGAACTCTTTAAATTAAATTAAAATGGAATAATATTTACAAATATAGTGGTTGTGTGGCATCATGGCCTTCCTTCAGTCGCCATGCTTATGTATGAGTAAAGCTGCGCTGTTGCTGACGATTCACTCCGATTGGAGGAATTCCAACCGGCTAGGAGAAATGTCTTTGTTGCTTAACAAAGCACCTTTGCGAACTCGGCGTTTGCGCGTGATGCGCGGAGGTCTACGTTTCGTCGCATGGATGCGGATTTTCGGGCAGCTGCAGGGGCACACTGAGCGTAACAGAGGATGTAGGCCCGGTTGCAAGATGTCTTCCGACTGCTGAGTTTATCCATTCGGAAGATCAAATTTCCCAGTTCACTTTTTGCAAGGGATTTCTCGTCAGTCGCAGCTCTTCCTTAGGCAGCACTTTATTCAGCAAAGGTTAGCGGTGCTTACTGCTTATCTCAAAACTTTCCAGACACCACCCCCGTCCGCAAAAAAAAGGAAAAAGATTGACTGTAACACTGTGGGGGATAATCTGTCCAAGCCATCTTCTTCAAGCTGATGAGATTGGCCGACTGTCCAGTTCGGCGCTTGCCTGGTCGTGTGAAGTTTATAAAACTCAAAGAAAGGCTATTAGCGAAGTGCTTCCATCTCATCGCACGCGGGGCATCTGTAACCGCGCCCAAGCGGGCAGCGCCGGGATGGCCTTTCTTACACAAAGTGAGAAATCTCTTGCCGCCCTTCTCTGTGCCGGAGCTGGCAAGAGGAGTTCACTCGCGGGGCTCATCGCAACCGTATCGATTGTCCCCCGCAAGGCCCGTTCAACGAGGAGCCGGCGAGAGAGTTATACCTAGTCAAGCCATTGAGAGCGCCGACTCGGTCCCACAGATTCTTGTCTGCTCAGGAAGAAAACTTGTCTTTCTTCTTGAACAAAGCGTGATGTGGCTTCCTGGGCGGTTTTTTCTCTTTTTTTTCTTTTTTTTTTTTTTTTTTTTTTTACATTTTGGTGCGCGGGAGGGATGGTGAGCGTTATAGAAGAGCTCAGCTATGCTGAACTGCGCTGGATTTTTCTTTTCAAAGGATTTCATGATGTATTGGAAAGTGCTTCCGATGTGTAACAAAACGTGTTACAAGAACTCTGTCTTCCTCTTTCTGCTCAGAGAGAGAGCAAAGACGGAGAGGTTGAGTATATAAGTATGCCAGTGCACGAAGGTCGACCAGAGACCTAAACAAAACTAGCCCCGCTGTGATTTCCGTTCCTCCTCCCCACATGCACACGCATTTTCTACTTAACAAGACATCACTTCGATTTTTTTTTTCTGGCAGACTTACATGTTTCTTAATTTGACAGATGATTGGGAAACACTTTGGAATTCGTTGAGCTGCATGACTCGTCCGCAGTTCAAGCAGACGCACGTGTGGCAAATTAATTAATTTTGACGAGAGCTGTCAGGTATTGTGCTCTTGGACCTGCGCTTATAGCGCTTGTCCTCGCTTTACGCTCACGTCAACGCGACCTGCGCGCCAATTTCATCCCATCCTCTTGTCTCGCAAAACATCTACCGGGAAATGGGTGTGCTAAGGTAATCGAGTCGCAATTATCCACCTATTTTACAACTTAAAAAACATAAATAAAAGACGGAGGCGGGACGGAACTGTTACACATTTTTAAGCGTCACTTTTACGTTTCAGATAATTTCCTGCCTGTACTCCTTGATCTCACAAAGGGGCTTGAAGGAAAAGAGAGGCCATGCATGCACTTTTTACACTGCTTTTGTAGATGGATGGCTCCTATCATCTGAACATTTAATGTTTCTTTCCCTAGCAGGCGTCAAAACAGATTGTACTTTGTATCCACACTCTGTTTGGCGAGCTGGTAGACCTCTGTTATTGGTCTACTGAAGGACATTCGCATAACGTTATCCTCGTATCGGCTGTTATAAAGGCATCCTCTTGGTTGCGGGGTTTTTGTAGTGGAGGAGAGGAGAAAAAAGCCTCTATTAGGTTTTTTCCTCCCCTCATTCGTCATTTGTGTGGGTAACCGCGCGTGCAAGACGTGGTTTTTAAGTGGTGTCGCAGCAGCGGTCAGCACAGAGCCACAAATGTAGGCAGTTTTCTAGTCGTGTTTCTCTTCAGCTGTCTGTTCATCCTCCTCGGCAGTACCTCAGATTTATATAACGGGCTCTAAGTGCATGCCGTCTCGAGAAGGCGAACCGCATGCATATAGCCATTTCCAGCTTGCCCGCACTCCCCCGAGACATCCCCTACCCCCAGCCTCTCGCCCCACTCAAGATGCGAAGCTAACACGTCTGTAAAGCCAGTCTTTCCTTTCAAATAGCGCAATTATTGAAGCGTTTAGACACCGAAACCCCACCTCTTTCTGTCACACTTCGTGTATTGGTTTTTTAAAAACAGTTTCTCTCTGTTTTGTTAGGCGGTCAGGCAATTCCACCAAGGGAGATAAACCGGACTTGGTGAACCTGGGCGGGAAAAACCTTCCTATTTCAATGAGGTCACGTGAGGAGGGCATGCATCATGAGAGGGGGGGGGGGCGGGGTTGCGGGTTGGAGCTAACAGGCTTGCAGACCTTTGCATTTTTCTGAGCGAGGGCATTCCCTTATGTAGGAGGGATAGACCTTCCTAGACTGCTCCGAGGGGCTGAACAAGGTCTTTGTACTTCCAGGGGCTATAAAAATCCCCAAAGCTTCACCCATCAGGTCTGCAGACAAAGAAAC
The DNA here is from genome assembly GCA_004794575.1 of Lanistes nyassanus. Taxonomy (NCBI): domain Eukaryota; kingdom Metazoa; phylum Mollusca; class Gastropoda; order Architaenioglossa; family Ampullariidae; genus Lanistes; species Lanistes nyassanus. Next base: position 320,021 of record SMGT01006178.1, read on the forward strand.
TGAATTAGACACTACGTGAGGTGTGTTTTAAGATGAGCAGGTCGTGTTCTTCTGCCGGCAGCGTCGGATTTCTTAGCTTTAGTGACCTCGGACATCTTTTAACGTGGTTTTTTTCTTCCTGTTCCTTCCAGAATGAGGTCGCCAGCTGTCTGACACCTTACCAAGGTTTCCCAGCTTTTATTGCCCAGTTGTTTGCCGCTGCCAGCTGCCCAACAGCTTCATGTCTACGACACTTAACGTTCTGCATATGCTAATGGGAGGTCACGGGCGTGACGTCGACCTTGGCGAACATGACGTCATCCTCGGCCGCGGCGGAGGTGACCCGGAGGCCGCCCTTGACCCCGCCCTGGCAGACTTCTGGTCCAGCTTTCCCTGCCCGCCGCCCTGGAACCACGGGCTGCTGTTCCGGGTCAACTGGACGGCCTGCGTGGGTCAGGCGGTGGGCGAGCGGCTCAAGTGGTTCATGGCCGACCGCTGCAACATCCGCTCCGACGGCACCCAGCTGCTGCCCGACGACGAGTTGGGGGAAGGGGGCGGAGGGCAGCAAGAGGAAGAGGAGATGGAGGCCCCCGAAGCGTGTGC
>SMGT01006179.1:0-32236 GCA_004794575.1 Lanistes nyassanus
GATAGACTGAAAGAAAGAAAGGGTGATAGAAAGAAAGGGTGATAGAAAGAAAGGGTGAAAGAAAGAAAGAAAGAAAGAAAGAAAGAAAGAAAGAAAGAAAGAAAGAAAGAAAGGCTGAAAGAAAGAAAGACTGAAAAAAAGAAAGAAAGAAAGAAAGAAAGGGTGAAAGGCTAAAAGAAGGAAAGAAAGGATGAAAGAAAGAAAAAGGAAGAAAGACAGACAGAAAGGAAGGAAAACAGGAAGAAAAAGAAAGAAAGGTAGAAAAAAAGAGAAAGAAGAAAGACGTTTTCCTTACCATCAGTACTGTAGACCGGTCAATCACAAAGAGGCCATACACGTCATACCCTATTTTTTCCTGTCCAAGCCTGCTACAAAACATCTGCATCTGAAGAAAGGAACAACCACAAAGTTCGGATCCGTGAACAGAAATTATTAATTAACATCGGACAGGCCTTCTACCTACAGTGCTTCAAACCTGGGGAGGTGGGGGTGGGGGTGGGGGGAGTAGTACTGCAGCACCTCAAGTGAGTATAAAGTCGTGTCAAACAGAAGATATTTCGCAGTATACTAACGAGTGTGGAGCTGTGTCTCCAGCACCTCACAAGACGGAGGGGCGAGGGTTCGGTGCATGTGCACGGCACGCAGTACTTTACCTGCATGTAGCAACTGTCTACAGACTTTCCAGGGGGAGCTCCCACTTCCTCTTCCCCATAACCTTCTCCCCGCCTTCCTCCACAAATATATAGCCTTTGCTGCTGACTAACACATACATACATACGTAAGCACGCACACACCCGCACGCACATATATACACACTCGCATATACATGCATACATGTACATACATACATACATCTAAACATATATAAACCTACCTACCTACCTACCTACCTACCTACCTACCTACCTACCTACATACATACATACCTACCTACCTACCTACCTCCCTCCCTCCATACATACATACCTACATTACCTATCTCCCTCCCTCCATACATACCTTCAACAGCAGCCTGTCGGACAGCGCAGACCAGTCGGCGGAATACATGATGGCTGCTGGCGCATGTGCCTGTGAACAATACAAAGCTGCCGCAGCATATAAGGCTAATTTAAGGACACATTAATAATAACGTGAGCTTCTATAACGCGCCATACCAGCATACCTGGGCACTCAGCTCTTTACCGATAAACAAATAGGTAAACACAGTGACACAGAGGCATAACAGCCCACGGGGAAACCACTATAATAAATTTGAGGTGTCATTATGAAAACGGTCTAAACGAAAAACTACAGCAATGGAAACGATGCAGTCAGTAAAATGGAGTGATATATATATATATATATAACCTTTAAAGAGACAAACATTTAAATGGGTGATAGATATCAGGAAAATCAAAAAGAGGGATTAAAGATAAACCCATTAGGAGTAAGACAAACTGAGGTAACAAAACGATGGCATAATGAGTCTTTAAAGATGAGTTTTAAAGATTTTTAAAACTATGTCAATGTTGGTGATATTACGGATATGAGATGGCACAGCATTCCATTTTTTTGGACACCAGAAAGCAAAGGCTCTCTCGCCAAATGACTTCGCCCTAACCAGAATAAAGTGTGATCTAGCGCGGGAGGCAGGGCCAAACTGCTGAGACGTAGACTAGACAGATAAAAGTTCTAAGAAATACGGCGGGAAAGAGCCAGAAAAAAATTATGATAGAGGACAGAAATCAGTGAAGGATATCGGACTAGCTATGGGGGGTCACGCCAGAACTGCTGTACCCCAGTGCAGTTACTTTCGTTCGTCCCTCCTTAAATGGGTGTCAGTTAGGTATCACGCGTATCTAAGCATGAGCTCGAATTTCAAAAACAGTGAACAGCGCCGATCACAGGTGATGCTGTTGCTAAAACAAGCGGTCTCATTTTGCAGAGGCATCAGCATGACTAGCCTGTCACGCTTTTTTGGCAAACTGCTGACTGAATAGAGCACAAGAATACGTTATTCTTTCAGGATTTATCAGTCGGTTGGTGATTGGCTAATGCCATTCCAAGTACTCAGAACTCTGGTGTTCACATTCCCACCCATTATCCTCGGAATCTTCACAACTAATTGACTCGTGTACACAGATTCACCTTTTAATAACCCCGGAACTGTTCGCTTTGGTTCAATCGCAGACCCATCTCATCAGCAGAACTTTTTGCAAACAACAATTAATGCAGCATTAATGCAGCAATAGTGTTTAGGCTTGATTGTATGTAAGCAGAATATAAGCAAAATGTGTGACCTTTACACTGTACAGACCAGTGTAACAATTTAGCTGTGTTAACGGCGCTCGAGATATAATTAGTGCATCATTTTGGTTACGTTTTCGGGAGTTTTAAGTAAAAAGGATTTAGCGTTTCAGTCAACACTGTAACGATCAATGAATTTTCTAACTGCTTCAATGGCAATCGACACAAATAAACAAACCAACAAACAACTTTTTTGACTTTTTCCCCCGAGATTATTAAATGAACAAAATTTACCAGTAAAAAATAATTTAAAAATCTAAAAGCAATAATTCTTAAATTCCGTATCGTAAACTCCCTGTCACAAAATCTTGTTTTATAGAAGAACACTTGGTGCCTTGCCTTAATAAACGGTTGGACCTAGCAGATTTCAGCGACAACGAAAGTGTGGTCCAGGTTTGAATAATTGTCCCACGTGGAAAAAGATTCAATATTCTGTCGACCACTGGCGCTTCATTATAAAGCAGCTTTGGATTTGTTTGAATTACTCGATCGTGGAACATCTACGTCCTAGTGCATAAGACTGCAGTAAGTTGGCACGGTGTGAGGACAAGCGGAATGGCTGTGATACTAGAATAATGATAAAACGAATGTTTCTGTTGTTTGTTTTCACCTTACACTACTCTTTTGTACCTCCTTCTTCTGGGTCCCTCAGTCCTTTCTTCCACTATCCGTCAATCTCAAATGAGAAAGAAAGAAAAGAAAAGAAAAAAGGCATATGAACAAACACAAAGAAAATCACGAAGAGGAAAACAAACTAACGCAGGAAGCAGGGCTGGCTGTTTGGCTGGTTGGCTGGGCGGACGGACGAACGGGCGGATGGATGGAGAAATGAAGGAATGAAAGACAGGCAAGGGGACGCCCGAGGATGGCATGTGGATAAATGGGGGAAGGAGGAAGAGAGAAGCAAAAAATTTACTTACGCTTTCCCTCACTCTTATACCCCCACCAATGGTGACGAGCAGTTTAAGGAAGGAATGGGTGAGGACCAAACTCAGAAACACACACTCGTCCCAGTGGATGGAGCCCGCTGCCAGGCCATACACGACTATGCAAAATATCGGCACGCTCAAGACGAAAATATAGGCCAGGTTGTGACTCAGACAGGTACAAGACCGTTTCGTGATGTCGCAGAGAAACTCGTGACGGGCTCTCAGACGGTCGAACCTTTCCTCCAGAGCTGAACTCTCCCTGCCTCGCGGTTTTCTGCTCTTGATCTCCTTTCCGGTGGAGGACAGAAACGTGTCATGCGCGCCACCTTGCCAGTGATGTGTGTCATCTTTCCAGTAAAGATGTCTTCCTTGGTTTATTTCGACGATGTCATAGACAGTAGAAACTCTCCATCTGGGAAGTCTTGAAAAGTCGTGAATGTTGTCTGGTCTTTTGGTTTTCTTCTTCCTGACCCCGAAGCAAGATTTTCCGCATTTTATTTTGCGTCTCCCTTCATTAGCATTACTGCGTTTTCTGGCGAAAATCGAAGTACAATCGTAGCTAGATTCAAGCAAACTTTGAAGCCTGTATCCAACATCGATGAACTCTTCTGTGACGAAGGCGGTAATCGTTTTTAAGAACAACGCTATTACGGTTTCCTTGGTACTCACGAGGCACATAAATAAAGCAAATAAGCCGGACACAACATAAAGAGTGACTCCCTGCTCATCACCAAAGGGAGCTAAATGCTCATGGAACGAAGGGAGCAGTGCTGTGGCGCAGAATGTAACCAAGAACGTCATAAATGTCGCGAACACGCAGGAACCTGCGACGATCATCTTGATTCTAAAATTGAAAACTCGGCAGTCGAGACAGGTTCCAAACTGCTTGTCGTAGGACATCAGCAGGTTGAGGAGCGGCTGGAACTGCCTGGAGAAGGAGTAGTACGTCTGCAGGTAGAGCGTCGGGAATACGACAAAGAAGATCATCAGCGCGATGGACGTCACCACACTTCCGGTGACCTTTGTGACCTTGAAGAAGACCGTTGCGTACCTACCCGCGTTGCCCAGCAACAGGCAGGTAATTAACACCGCCACAACTTTGGCAGCTCGCAGTTTCCACTTGCATGCCGTGCACAGGTGAAGGGTCTGGCTGCAGACTGAACCGCTTTTAAGGGCTTGAAAATTCCTTGTGTTCTTCGTCTCGATAACCTTGCCTGAGAGATTGCTGGAAAAGATTTCCTCTTCCCAGTTTTTTCTGCTCCCTTGAGTTGTAAGGTTGTTCGAGTCCCCTGCAATCTCGACAGCCCGAAGATCAGCAGAATTATTATGGATTGAAGCTTCGAAATCAGTTCTGGCAACGGCTGTTCCGTGTTTCCCTGTATTAGTGAGAAATTCTTCGTCTGCTAGTGAGTGGCTGCAAAAAATTGGCACTGGTAGCCCATTCACCCTGAGAAGGGTGAAAATAGGAGCGAAAACTAACGGCAGTAACTGGCTTGGAGGTTGTGTATCGCTCTCGTCACGGTTCGCAGGTTTCTGATCTCCGTGTGGTGACTCAACCACGACAGTGTCGCAGTTGTCTGCCCATTGTTTCTCAATAGGGGGCGCACGGCAGGCGACATGCTCAGAAGAATGCATACTTACGACAAGAAGCGAGACTTTTCAGCAACACCTCAGCCAAAATAAAATCACCTGAAAAGAACAGGATCGACAACAGAAAAATATATTTCATTGATACTCTCTTGTTTCTTCAAAAAACAGTTTTTTAATTTTTTTTTTAATCTCGTCATCATTTGCATAGACCTTGTACCGACTTTTTTTTTTAAAACTGGCAACCTTTCAGTGGCTCTGACTTGATGATGGAATGTGATGATGTTAACTCTGTTACAGACGACTACTTTCCTCTGAACGTTTGACGAGAACTCTCGCATCCTGTATGTTTGGTCAAATGACCCCAATTACTGCTTTAAAATATTGCTTTTATCCATTTCGAATACAGCAAGTTGTGTGGAAAACAGATCATGTTTTTTTCTTAAAAGGTTGTTCTTCTTATAACTTTAAGGCCATTTTAGACTAAGGTGATAAAAATATCGAATTTACTTAGATTGAGTATTTGCATTTGAAAAACGCCATCTATTCGCGAAAACATTTAGTCATACTTGCCATGATACCAAAAAAAAAAACACGAACAAATGAAACGAACAAGCCAAAATAAAGCAAAACAGCACCCCTTCCCAATCCCCACCAAAAAAGATATCTTTTGAACTCATCGATAGCCCAGAACAAAATTAGTGTTCAACGACATAAAAATAAGTTCAGAAACAAGAATGGTTGTATTTTATTCTTATTCATCATCCCTTATCTTAGATCTGAAATCCACAATTAAAGCAACTACCCAGCTTTGTGCAAAACTAAAGTCAGAAATGCGGTATATATATATATACCTGAACAAACTGTAGGAAATAAATAAACTTGTCCTGGTACGAATGCTAAGGCTGTTTCAGAACCCAGCACCACTGTGGACGGCTAGAGGATGAACGAGAGCAGAATAGCATTTATTGACTTCTGTGCTAGGCGCCGCATTTCCATTTTATTTTCACGTGCGATAAAAGGTAGGGATCGATACCACGAGGCACATCCAAGAGGCGTTTGCTTGCAGGTTCTGTTGTCTCAATATCCCAGCCGCAGGAGGCGGTTCGTGAGAATTAAATTACAGCCGGCCTCATCTCCATCAAAAATTGCCGCGATAACACTATCAATCGTTCCCCACGACTTGGAGTTCCTGTCGACTGACAAGATAATTTGTTTCCTGGACAACGACAGCTTCGATGACTGTCACAGCACGAGTTCTTAACTAAAACTTCTGCTTGTTATGACCCTCCTGTGACCGTTGTAATTGACAGAGAGTGTGTGTGGAGGATGCGGAGGGGAGGGGTGATAGCCTTGAAGAAGTGACGCAACAAATGAATTAAATTACATAACAATATACAGAGTGATTTCAAAGGAATGAAACGAATATTATATTGTAAAGCACTGTGAGAGCACATTCACCTGGGATTTTTTAAAAATAATTTTAAAGAAGTGTATAAAGTACACAGGTCAGCACAAATCAAAAGATGAAGCAGCGATTAGCAGGGAACAACTGATTGTAATCGAACAAGCAAAACACAAAAGCAAAAGATGGGGGTCTCTTGAGACATGACATCTATCCTGGTGATAGAGCCCAATCAGCTTTTCATTTGAGGCCACGTAAAACGACAATGAAAAAAAACCCCTGTGGTTTCATTAGAACAAGTGATTGCTGCCTGGGATGTAAACCTGTAGTAAAAACAAAGTCACTGAAACCAGTACTATAAACAAACACAGAGGAAGGCGATCTTTTGGGGCATGACTCCTTCATAAAGATCGATAAACACACACACACACGCACACACACACGCACAGTCAAATATAAATAGGAGAAAAGTTACATTAGGGAAATAAGATTTATCTGAAAGAAACCAGGCGGACACGTAGAAGGCCCTTGTAAATAGCAAAATGCCATGTGACACATGCCTCAGAGGAAAGAAAGGAAGAAAAGAAGGAAGAAAGAAAGAAAAAAGAAAGGAAGGAGGGAAGGAAGGAAGGCTGAAAGAAAGAAAGAAAGGAAGGAAGGCTAAAAGAAAGGAAGAAAGAAAGACAAAGACCAGAATTACGATCGTTCTTATGACCGGAAGTGCAGATTTACGATTGCTCATGCCAAACAGCCCTGGGGAGAAGGGGTGTTTTCAAAACGTGGGCATAAGACCTGCTTTCGTGTGGAAGACACCGCATTATGGTCACTTTGAACAAAGAGGAAACTTGAGCATATTTTTCGTAAACACCGAATATTGGAGAGAAAGAGAGAGAGAAAAAAGAAAGTTTAAAGGAAGAACTAACTCTTAAAGCGGCATTTACCGGAGATATACACACACTTTCTGCGTAAACGAACCTTTTGATGCAGTGAACTGTACTGACCATCACCACTGCACGACCTCATCAATAATTTAAGGAACAAAATATCAAGTTCAAGTTTCTTTATTCTTTAACCCTCAGGGGGTATTCAGAAAAAATGAAAAAAAAAATTGTCAAAAAACAAAACATCAATCATAAATTCACCTGGTATGAGGATATGCATATATTGATAAGCAAAATCAATGATTAATAAACACCCAAATAACACGCTCAATCACTCAACCAGACGTACCCACACGCAAAAACATAGGCACATATTCATCTATACATTAATGTACTCTACTAAGAAGTATTTTAACAAATTTCACTAACTTGGTCAATACAGTTTTGTTTTTGCAAGTGTAACCCCTCGGGTTTACTAGATTTATTTCCTCTTGCGGTTTCTCTAGCTTGGGGAGGTGCTGGCTTAGTAAATGAAAATGTAGTTCCACAGACAGATAAACCCCTGTCTGTGGACCATGTCTCTTTTAATAAAAAGGAACCCCCTAGAATCTCTATAGGAGATGTCTAATTGATTGTATGGCCAAAGAGAGGGGCAGAGTTCTGGGAAGTCCAAATAAGATTTCCCGCACGGCCGACTTACGCTATTGCGCTGTAGCGCGTAAGGATTCAGAACAGCCGTGCCCGCGGGAACTCTGTCTCTCGGACTTTCTGCGTGCCACCGTCGGAGGGGGAAGACATTCAACTGTCGCTGTGTGTCTGGTTGTACCAGGTATGGAGCTATTTGTGGTTGTGTGGTCGCTATTGTTAACGATCGCATTGTATGGTCATTATTATTAGCGACCGCTTCGTGTAACTCACTATGCGGTAGATTAGTGATGACGAAGCTGCGTGGTGCCGTCATATGTTTCCTCCCGGCAATATAAGAAATGGCGATTGATGTAGTTGTAATTTGTATTAAGAGATCTCTTTGTTCAATCTTTGTGGGAAATTGTAGGTTAGGCCGGGATGGGTTGGGGATGACGCAGATTTGGTTGTACAGTACACGTGTTGGGGGGCTAGACCGCCGCCATCTTGGCCACCACGTGGTCGCTTATGGGGTCTGTTCCCCCATAGTGTTTGGATATTCTTTTGAGGGCATTTACCTGTAAAAACTTGCCTCATTGATGTTGATGTATTAGTTGTATGTATTGCTGACGTCGTTGCCTGAAATTAATTGTTCGGTCGATCTTTGTTTCAGGCCACCTTTTCTTTTGTTTCCTTTACGTTTTTCCTTTTACGCTTCCCTTTTTCTTTACGGTTTTCCTTTTCCTTTTCGTCTTTCCTTCCCTTCTTTCTCCGCTATCTTTATCCTTACCCCGGGAGTTTTAGATAGGAGAATAAAGGTTACATATTGTAATTATTGGTTTCTGTATTCTTTTAGTCAGCAAGGACAGAATCTGTGTGTGTGTGAAGCGCTAGCCTCTGCCCGAACCATAAATTCTTTTGTAACTCCAACGGCGCACACTGGTAAATTTGGTCTTTGCCATTTGGGCCACGTGTGTGCCGGTTACACAAGAAAAGAGTTTATAAAGTTTAAATGTATTTGGCCGGCTCAAATAGTATGGCATAGTATCGCAATGAACACCCGCGCAGATTGTCTCACGGATGACGCATAGTTGATGGGTAGGGAAGCATTTGGCCAAATAACAATATGCGTGGTAAGCAGTAAATTAGACGTAAGGTATTTAGTGGATAGACGCAGGACACATAAGTATAGCACATTCTATAGTTGACAGGGCTTGGAAGTGACCTGCAGTGCACTCAGACTGTCTAGTGTGGACATGCATGACAGGTCAGACGCACTATTTTGAGCTACTCGCACTCAGTCACACAAGTACATTGACAGCATAACGCAGACTACAGCAGTCAGGAGGGCCCTGCTGCCCATGGGAACCTGACCCTTAGTCCATAGTTTAGGTAGTATATAGAGGCTGGCACGAACAGGGAGGGGGCTTTTTGCTCCTGGCTTTTCGGACAATGGACTGGCCGGAGTGCCGGTGCAGGGGATGGATATAGAAACGGTTACACAGAGTCTAATAAACGAACTGAACTGCAAGCAAAAGTACTTGTGGTTTTCTCTATGACACATAATGTAACACAAAGCACACAGGTTTGGAATTAAATAGAACATCTCCGTTAATCTGGCTTTAGAGGCAGGAAGATGGGTCTGGGCTGTGTGAGGGGTAATTATTGTGCTTTTATTGTTTAACCTCGAGTCAGCAACAAAGGCGTTTAGTAGTCTCTAAATTCTTGACGGGGAAAATAGAGGGAAGTGATGAAGTGTGCGGGGGAAACAAAAAAAAAAAAAACAGATGCAGGTGCGCCGACCTTAATGGCTGTAGTGCATAAGATGTAAAAGGCAGCATTGACACCCCGGCCCCTTCTCTTCCCCCCCCCACCCCATTAAAATAGTCGAAGATATATGATCGCAGTTTTAATTCGCTCCCACCCACACCTTCCATCACAAACACCAGGGCCGGCCCTCAACATAGCGGGGACGGGTGACTGCCACGGGGAGTTATGTTTTTTAAAACTAGATTTTCTCAATATAAGGGACACTACCACTTTTGTTCTTTGTTTTTGGGTAGGACAGGTTGCATCCCTTCGTCGAATAACTATATTGTTTAGTTTTTAGTTTCGGAGACAAATGATTCACTGAAATAAAGATGCAATTTTGTTGTTACTTTATTAGAAATTTAGTAATAGTGGGCTGCAGTATGAATTCCAGGTGGACAGTTTTTCCTTTTGCGTTTGAACTTTTCTGTTATAACTTATATTAAATTCACAATATCTTGGTACAGTCGTAGGCCAAGGACGACAGAAAAAGTACTGACACCATGGACGAAGACGATCTACATGTTTCGGGGCACTACCACTTCATCAGGACGACACAAAGCGACGAAAAAAAGAAAAAGACTTAGCTGCAGTAGATGTGGCGTGTGGGCTGGATAGCAGGAAAAACTTTTCCGGGGTGTCAATGCTGAAAATTTTTTCCTGCCATCCAGCCCACACGCTACATCTAATGCAGTCAAGTCTTTTTCTTTTTCGTTGTTTCTTCGGGGTTTTTTTGTCCTGATGAAGGGGTAGCACCCCGAAACATGTAGATTATCTTCGTCCTTGTCCTGTTCTATCTTAGTCCAGTTCCTTTGTTTTAAATTTAGTTTGGACTTTCCTCCAAGCGGCAATCACTTGTTTTTCTTCTATACTGACACCATGGCCAGCTCTGGAGTGCGGATGGGTAGCATATATTAAAAGATAGCTAGTATGGATCGTGAATTTTTATCCCTCCGATAGTCCGAATTATTCTGGCCCAAACTAACGGGCTGCAATCGGAATATCATATATATATATTTCGAAATCACAGGTTTCAAATTATACATGCAAACAGAAGCTTCTACCTTATACATGTGCATGCTAATTAACCCTGCCCAATACCCACTTTCTACCCCGAAAATAAAACTCGAAAGCAATTGTGGGTATCGAACAAGCTAGCTTTCAACTGTTAAAGTTACTCTCTTTCTCACTCGATTGTTATCACCAAAACTTGTTTTTGGTCACTGTCAGCATAAGAAGTTGAACTGTGACGTCTCGCTGTTATGTTAGTACACTATCCCTGATTGGCACAAATCAGATCATGCCATTTGTGGATACGTACCCTCGTCAGCGACTGCCTGGAACTCGGGTGGGGAAAAGCGTCGGAGGCTCACTCTCTCACTACGTTTGTTCGTACCCCAGATTCTGGGTGGTTGAAATTGGCGCGACTCAAAGCACAAGACGCAAGACTGAAGATGCTGGCTGTACACTGCCAACTCCAAACTATACATAGTGTGAACTGAGAGCCATGAACTGTCTTACCGCTCAGTAAATACGGTGCAAAAAGCGAACACCAATGAAAACAATTATGATATAATAAATTGCATGTCTTTAACCATGCTAACCACGCAGACACTATATATAATCGCTCGATCTACGTTTCCCTCATAAAACGCAAGTTCAAATAATCGCTTTAACAAATGGTGCTAATTATAATATGGTCTGTTCTAGTGATGAGTACAGGACTATACATGACACAATATGCATTTAATCCTGAATAGAAATCGGAAGGCAGTCACGTCCCTAAATATTTCCTGTTTGTGAGGGTTGTGATTTCGTGCACTCAACTGATCACGTTATTTACATATGCTGTCATCCAAACAGGGCAGGTTTCTATAGACAGTAAGAACAAACAACCACAGAACTTCGTAGGTGACAAAGTGTTGAGAGATGGACACAAGTGTGGATGGAAACGGTTTCCGTCGGTTTTGTTTCCCGTGTAAAGCAGACGATGTATGTCACGTGATCTAGCGTCCCTGACCTTTAAGTGAAAAACTAATCTATAGAAAACAAACGATGCATAGTCTAAAAAAAGTTTGTAGTGATTTAGAACATAAAAATATTAAAATAAACCTTTTATAACCACTTAAATTTTAAAAGACAGAACTATTAAAGGAAACATTTTGGCATTGTTTTTTTAATATATCATGCAGTAGTTCTTCCTTAAGGTGGCATGAGCACACGTTAGCCCAACGTGGCGCGCGGTGCCTTTACCGTTGAAAACTGCAGTGTGAGAGCGTTGTTGGTGGAAACAGAAACATCCAAGAGCATTGGCCACTCTGCATCGAAGATATAAGCGAAAAAGAATGTAAGATGGATTTTTTCTTTTAGCACACGTTCATTTTTTGGCTTACTTATTAAAAGAGGCGTGAAAATACAAAGCCGGCATTGCTCGTCCGTTGAATAGCTTGAACACAGGGCATTTCAAGGATGTTAGGATCTTATTACAAATTGTTTGAAATGGTACTGCTGTACTTCACACTGTTTAAAAGGCAATTCTCTCTGTCTCCTTTAGTCTCTCTCTCCACTTGTAATATTTCGCTGGAGACGTTTGGACCCCGCCTCGTCCCGCTGTTTGCTGTAGGAAAATTAACAGTAGATACATCACTACGAAAAAGTACGAAGGGCATGACTTGGAGTAGGACTATCCATTTGTGGATTTGATGTGCAATGTAACTAATTTGGCCATCTGTGTGCTTTACAGTGTGATTCACTAGTACGGACAATGCATGGAAACATGTATTGTTAATGATCATTGACAGTCACAGGCGTTTACTTTTAACATTTATGTTCAAAAGCAGGAATCAGAAATACTAGTATTACCAAAGATCATATATCCATAGTTAGATCGCCGACTTCTTTGCCATAATTATATCAAACAGGGAAAAAGGCGTGTGTATGATTGTCTTCCTTGATCCAGGACAGAAAAGTATTGTCCTGCCAGAACGGTATAGCACAACAATCACATTAGGTTTTTAAGAACTGAGGTTAGAAAATTTTACTTATGTTCTAGATTTATAAGCGTTTTTGCTTTTGAAAGATTGTTATTTGTCATATATTTACTTTAACAAAATAAATTAGTAATCTTTGCTTTTTAACTGCAAATCTAATGATCTAAGCTGACTCTGAGCTATAGCTATAAACAGCTGTATGTTCATGACACACTCAGTTTGCTGTCTTAAATTAAACAAATTATGAATAACCAGTCATGAATTAAGCATAATGTATTGCAATAGTACAAATGGAGCATATACATTTCAGAAGGAAAATCGCAAAGGACATTGCCATCAGTGGTAATCAAAACATGAACAATGAGTATAACACATGCGCACACAAACACACCCATAAAATGATTAATACATTGACACCATATTATAGCATTAATATGTTTTACTTGAGACAGTATACAGAATATAGACAAGGCTTCTAATTTTTAATGCAATACAGTGACAATAAGCTTTTTGAAAGTTAAACAGGTTTCAGTTACATAAAATGCTGTCATAATAAATACAGCAGTGATAAGAAACTGATGTTAAAAACATCTTTTTGCTCTCGCTCTCCATTTTTCCCTCTCTCACATGCGGAATTATTAATCCGTTATCACTGTTTACGTAATTAATATCTCTTACTTGAGACTAAACAGAATTCAGACAAAGCTCATACATTTGTAATAAAACAAGATTTTGTATAAACAATCAGATCTCCTGATAAGGCACAATTAGGGATGATTTATGCACACAAATTCAAGAAGGATGCAGGATTAGCTTTTAGCAAAAGGACCTTCAGATTTCAGCCTGGAGAGTCGTTTGACCCTCGGTTTAAATGCAATAAGCACTGTGGAAACAGACTAAATATGAAACTGCAGTTCAGTAAACTCTCTCTCTCTCTCTCTCTCTCACTCACTCACACAAAATCATTTTTCATATAAGTAATTTATATTGATTGCCAGTATAAGAACATCAAAGATGTCTTCGAAGCATCATTTTTCATGAAGGAATTATACCATCAGACATTTCAAATATCACAAATGCAAGTAATTTTTTACACCTGTGAAAAATTAATTGCATGTAACAAAAATCAACAATGATTCAAACGCAATAGTCTTAAATATTACCGTTTTTCTGGTAAATCAGTTAATGGTGAAAACTGTTCAGTTCCATGATTCTTTGCATGAAACAGGCAAAGCCTAAAGCAAAAATATTGTGTTCCAGTTATAAATGTATGATTGGAAGGCTGCATTTATTTTGTGAAAAGGTCCCCATAATTTTGTTCAGTTCATTGGTTATCATTATCTCTTTATTTTTCATTTGTGTAGTTTTCTTTTAGGCAGCTAAATATTGCTTTGTACTGTTGAGCGAAATTATAGACAAGTAAGTACAGCAACTCATACGGATGTTGAAAACCATGCAAGATCTAAATATTATTCAGTGAAAGGCTTTAAAAGACTACACTGCTTATTTATCTTTCTCCCTTGGAAAATGGGAAAAGAAGTTCCTTTACAACTGTCCTTCATGCTAGAATTACTGCATCCTATCGCCCCGCAAACATTGCCATCACCTTCATGTTACTTCTCTGCCTCTGCCATGTTATCAAACTTTTCTGTCCAAGAACAAGGGACATAATCCTGGCGCTTTCCTCCTGAATTAAGCAGTAGTCTGCAATCTTACTATGATATACAATCTTTGGTAATATTAGTATTACTATTAGCAATGTAGCATTAGACGCTATGTGGTGGTTGCCAATGCTGTTCGTAGTACTAAAGTAAAATATAATTCCTTGTTTTGGTGGCTCTTAAAAATTCTGAGTTATTGAGAGATGCAAAAAAAAAAAAAAAGTTGTCAATGCAGAAAAACAGTCTTTTTGAAACTAGAGAAATCTTTTGAAAAAGTTTGGGATTGTGCAGTGTGGGTGTGTGCATGTAATCTACAACTTCGAACACAATTTTGGAAAACATTTATTACAAGTTCTTCTAATCAGTTTGTTAAAACTGTTGTGTTCAAGAATTATTACATTGTGTTCATTAGGATACAAAGAAACTGTGCCATTAACTGATAGCTGTAGAACAAGAAGATAACACCGTTGATAAAATTTGTAGTCATGCTTTATCTAGCACGTACCATCTTCTGTGAACTTTGAACAATGTGAATTTATCTCTTGTTGTGTGACACCAAAATTGCCCCAGTGCTGAGTGATACTTTTGTGGCCAGGTCAACATCCTTCAACAGCACCGGCATGACCTGGGTTAGTCCAGAGTACATTTAGGCGGTATGTAGATAATTTTGGAGCGTCAGAGAAAATCGGACACAGTAGTGCTTTCACCTTTGTGGTGATTTCACACTCTGGTTGGATGGAATCCTGCTGGTAATACTAATTCATGAACTAAAACTAGGAATAGCCACAGCAAGATGCTCAGTTTAAATTTAATGTTTGGGGGATGGAAACCTACATGGAATAGCTTCTCTTTCCAAGAGTGCTCAAACAAAACAAAAAACCCCTACCTACACCCCCCCCCCTTAATTTTTTTTAATTTTGTGGGTGGTGGGGCATGTAACCATAACATTGTTTTGCCGTTATAATTAATACCAAAAGCTAAACATTAAAGATGACCCATAACACTTAAACCCATTTGTTGGCCATGTAGGACGTAGAGTAACTGCTGAGGCTGGCCAACGAAATCTTTCAGCCAGTTTTTTCCCCCTCTCATTTAGAAGGCACAATTATAAAATATTCTCTAGAAAAGATTTTCTGGTGAAAAGTTCCAAACCCCAGCTTCTGTTAACAAGAACTGCCAGTGAATTTGGGCATAAAACAATGTCCAGAGCTGTCTGTCTTTTAGTTTTACATAATGATCAAACTCTTTTGTAATATTTTTTTATTCATTGGCTGTTCCATAGAGAGTGAACTATCCTGGCACAAAAGCCCACTGACCACTGGCATAAAAATTAAAAATGGTCTGCTGTAAAAAACGTGTTAATGTTGACTTTTTTTAATTCTATCATTTCATTTTTTTTACCACACTGTAACTTAAGAATACTTACGAAAAGGGGCAGTCATGGCCTTTATACTATTTTGAATAATTGGTGTAAGTAGTTTAATGCAGAAGAAAGAAAAATTATTGTTTAGAAATATTTTACTTCATTTAAATGGACGGTTCTGGTTTAGTACATGTATATGAAGAGCCTAATTAGTAATACTTGTGATGAAAGTGCTTCATGGGTTGAATAAGAGTTTTTAAAACAACTATTTTTGGCTGTTGTGCATGGAAGCTTCTTTACTGCTTTTGAAGGGAGCGTTTAATTGAGTAAACTGTGATTGTGGTCAGTAATAGATTTGCTCAGTGTTGGCAAAATATTTTTAATCAATGCACATATTTTAATTTCTGATGTTTGCTTTCTGTGTGCTGTATCCGGTGCATTATATTCTTGTTGTAAATATATTTGTGTTTGCATTAAGCTTCTAATACTGATTTTAAATATCGATTCATTTTTAAAAGTCTATTCAGCCTATATCTGTTCTGATTGTTTAACAAAGTGTGCACAGCAGCCTGAAAATAGTGATGATTATAAATAAAAAAGGGCATCAGACATGTCCCTTGGGTGACTGGAGTTGCATGAGATGATCAATGCAAACCCTTTCTGACGTGTCAGGGCAACATGATTTGATATGCAGTGCATTTTTTTAAAGCTATGGATATTTTAAAGTTAAATATATAGCTGCAGAGACATGCGTTAATGTCATTTTTAAAAAGTTTGCGCTCAGAGTTCTGTGGTCACAGGGCAAAACTGGGCTGAAGACCTGCCATGGTCATGTGTTTGCTACATGTTTATCTTAATCTTAGTCAGCTGATAATGTGGGAAGGCATCTTATTTAAGTCAGACTCACTTGCACAGTTGCAGGCTTTTGTTTTCACAGCTGCACCATAAGGTATTTTGAATTATATATCTTATTGCTAATTTTTTTCCTCTTTGGTTGTAAATTTGGTCAATACTATAGTATGTTGCCAGTTGACATTCATCCTTTGTATTGTTTCTGCAAATGTGATTGTAACGTCTAATTTTTTTTTATCTGAACAGATTTCCTGAGTGGTGGTTGCAGAGGTTTTCTGTCACTATGGTTGAAGGCGGAGATCAGTCAGCTCGGAACTCGGAACATGAAGACTCCACAACCTACCAAGATGTTGGGCTGGCCTCTCACAATCACATGCAGCCTGCAGTCCTGCCAGTGGGTCAGGGCAGTGGAGGGCTAGGGGTAGGTAAAGACCAAGGGGACATCCTAGATACCCTCAGTTTGCCACGGAAGCTGCCATCCATCGTGGACATCAAAGCGGCACTTCCAGCTCACGTTTTTGACCGCAGTGCCCTTACCTCCTTGTACTACGCAGTCAAAGATGTCATTCAGGTGTGTCTGCTCTTTCTTCTGGCAGACTGGGTTTGGTCTTCATCGCTGCTTCCAACCTGGGCTCTGCTAGTGCTTTTACCTCCTTACTGGCTCCTGCAGGGAACATTTTTCACTTCTATTTTTGTCGCTGGACACGATGCTGGCCACTCCTCTTTCTCTCGTTACGATCTCCTGAATGACACTGTGGGCAACGTGTTGCATACCTTTCTTCTCTGCCCTTACTATTGCTGGAAGCTGACACACCGTCACCACCACAAGAACACCGGCAACATCGACAAAGACGAGGTCTTTTATCCAGTCCGGAAGCGAGATGATGACAAAGGCTTCCTTCTGCCTTATTTTGGCCTTGGCGTCGGATGGTTTGCTTATCTCATCAAGGGTTACAAACCCAGGGCCATTTCCCACTTAAACCTTCGTGATCCAGTCTTTGCTCGCCACTTTGGAGCATGCCTTCTGTCCCTCTCCTTGCTTCTGGGCTGGGCAGCTGTCCTGTGGCAGTATGCACTGACTGCTGGATTCTGGAAGCTCTTTGTGCACTACATAGTGCCAGACTTTATCTTTGCCTCATACACCGTCATCATCACATTCCTTCATCACACAGAAGATGATATACCATGGTACGATGACTCCCTGTGGGATTATGTTCGTGGACAGCTGAGCTCTGTAGATCGGCACTATGGCTGGTGCCATGACATAATCCACAATATTGGTACCCACCAGATTCACCATCTGTTCTCCATGGTTCCCCATTACCATCTAGAAGAGGCTACCCGCGTCTTTCGTCAGAAGTTTCCTGAGCTGGTGCAAGTGCGTGAGGAGAGAATTCTGCCAGCATTTTGCCGCATGTTTGGCAAATACTGGAAACAATACAGTATACCAGACACCACTATGGTACACTTGTATAAATGATTCTAAAGTTTAGGAGCTACCTTTCTTTGAAAACTTTTTCTACCATATGACAAAAATCTTTATGGAAATTAAAATTAAACTCTTACTCCCAATGTTCCAGATCCATATGCCTTCTGAGCCTGATGCCAGTCATGGTAAATCTTAAGATTTAATTTATAATTAAAAGGATATGCCCATAGGCTACTGTGTATAATAATGTGCACATTATGTTGTCAAGTGTTGGAACAAAATTTGTCTGTCAAAGAATGCAAACTGAAATTGTCAATACACATAATTAGGATCACGAAAATGTATAGTTTAATGGGCAGATCAAGCTACATTGTTGTTGATCACCTCTGTGGATCCATTCTTGACCTGGGCAGTTCCATTGCCAGTCTAGCACAAACAAAATGCAGTATCGAGTATTGGAGGTTTTCATCCTTACCATTACGGCATTAGTTTTTTTTTTCAAGCCATTTGTGGCATTTTAATGGCAATCACCAGACCCAGATTAATGGTTTTTTGACTGCTACCTAAAAACATACTTTGCAGTAATAAGCATATGAATGGCAAATGTAGTTTACTAGATACACATTGTGCAAACCAGCTAGCTGGGACCCGAATGGGTTGAAAACAACATTGATATTTATTTCCATCTCCACTTGTTTTTTTTTGTTTGTTTGTTTTTTGTTTGCAAAAAATCTACTGTAGAAATTCTGAAGGAATGATATAGTATGATGTCTGCTTTAATTAACTGCAACTTGATGAAAGGTATGCAGGCGACACCTCTGCAGTGAAACCACCATACACGTTTGTACGTAAGTGAAACATCATCATGTGTTACCTCTTTCATGCCTTCCAATGATTTTGAGCACCAGGATGAGTTCTGTCTCTGGCTGATAAGAAATGCTGCCCATCCTCCAACTTGACCTTTCTTTTTCAGTTTTTAAGTTTAAAAGATCAGGCTACTGCTAGGGTGTTTGCAAAACCTTTTTTGTTCTTGACCCAAAGAGCACTGTACTCTAGCATGGTACTGAGTGAGGAGAAGATATATATATCCTTGTGTGGAATTTTTCTGGGTCTTGTGGTTTTGTAAACATATTTATAAATGTTTAACATCGTCTTAAAGTCTAAAGAAAGGATGAGAAAGTACAGTGAATTTGACTAAGCATCTTCCCTTAATTGAAAGGTTCAGCTTAGTTATTCTACCCTGGTAGTGCTAGAAACTGGGAATACAAACTGTTAAAACAATGGAAATGTTTGCCGCAATCATTATATCTGACTTCATGAAATCTGTGTTTGGAAGTTGGGAATAAATAAGCTGAAGCTCGAGAGGCAATACCATTGCCAGTTTTGCCTTCAACTTTGGGAATTTGCTGTTCTGGTGTGAGTTATGGTCTGTATAGGCAGACTGCAAAGGGATCTCTAAGCTAACAGTGTAACATATCTATACAGTGTATGATGATGTCTTTGGAAGGTTGCAGAAAACTTTTGTCTGTATTCTGTGCTGTGGTACCTTGCACCATTCTGGTATTAGTTTTAGCTCTGATCAACTCTACACTTATTGAGAGGGTTGTTTGATGTCGATGAAGATGTATTTGATCAGATTACATCGGTGAACAATGACAGAACAGCCATTTTCAGGGACTTCTCATGCCGTTGTACTCGTGTTCGTAATGTTGTTCTCTGGTGCACAACTTTTTTGGTGGTAATGGGAAGTAAACAATTGACAGGCAGTGATACTTGTGTAAGAACCTTAACTGTAAACACTTGATTTTTTTGTTTTGAGGGTGGGATGGTGAACATATCAAGATTATGAATTCAATGCATTTGTTACATTTGGTGGTTTAAAATGTATTTGAAGTCCATTCCTGCTTTCAGTGAAATTTACGTTTTTGGTGTAATTGTGATGGTTGCTTAGTGATTGGTTCTAGGTAAGCTTTTAGTTTTGTTTTTTATTCCATTGATGTTAAAGCTGATAGGTCTGTCAGATGGTGTGTAAAACTATAATCAAAAACAAAAAATTTCTGACACTACATGTGCCTTTCAAGTGTCTTGCAGTCCAGGTGCCCAGCATGATGCCATGGTGCTAGGCGTTTTGGATTGTTTGGCTTGCAGTTCTCTAGTCTTCAGACCTTGTTCACATGCTGAAACTGTCTGATTAGCATATAAATGATGTGTTCTAGCAAAGAGTTCTGTTGCCCATTTGTCTGTACAGACATGATGGGACATATGAAAATGTGAAGCAGATGTTTGCACTTTAAAAAAAAAAGTGTTGATTCTCTTGGCATGCCACCTTAAAGTCATGACATGACCAAGTTGTTGACTGATTTGGTTTTGGTGCTGTTTGTGCATCTTCCGCAAATTTTTAATTATTCGCTGTACAACCTGCTTTTGTCACCCACAAGAAAAAGATATTCTTTCTGTTTTAGCGTTTTTGCGGATGCAGAATTATGAACTAGTCTGTGTGCTGTTATCTCTTTTATGATGCACCTTAAGTCAAAAAAATTGCGACAACATGATAAATTAGTATTTTACTAAAAATTTTAGTGTGTATGGAATACAAGCTGTGTTTGGTAAAGTGATGGTTTTAAAGGGTTATTGTGTATACTAAAATATGTCGCTTAGCGTTAAGCTGTGCGTTTCTTTGAATTGTAATTTTCTGAAAGCTTAATTATTTGCATTTATTGTATTAGATTTTAAGGTGTTGCTGAAGCGCACATGCATTTTTAAGGTGTATATAAAATTGGATGCCTATAATTAGCAGAAAAGTAATTCCATTCAACACTTCACGTTAAATAGCTGGGTTTTTTCTGTTTTTAAGATGACGGCAAAAGGTTAACCATCAGGTTTGCTTTTATTCAGTAGATGTTAAGCGAAGATATGGTCTCAGATTTTACCTGTACTAGTGCAACAGGTTAATCGTCAGAGCACAAAAGGCATCAATGAGGCAGCCCAGGCTGCTAATTATATGAAAGATATTAGAGCTCTTTTCTATGTATAGTGTGTGTGTGTGTCATTTCCATCAAGTTGTAGCTCTTATGACAGTGTGATTTGTTTTTCAGACGCAGTGTCATCAGCAAGTTAATGACAAAATGGTGTTAACTGTTGTGTGTACATGATGTATTGTGCACTTCAGCATAAATGGTGCAGGCTGCTTTTGAAACAGAAGTATTTTATGGCATCATTATTTATTAATTTATATTGATTAATGTCATGAGACCAACTTTGCAGGAAAGAGTGTACTGTTAATTATTACACGAATGTTACAAGATCAATAGGTGAATGGAAATCTTGCATGCGTCCAGAGAATGTCTCGCTACTTACACTAAGGTAAAGTTCCTAATGGGGGCATGAGTACTACCTTATTATTTAGACAGCAGGAGTTGAGGAGTTCAGTGTGAATATGATAAGTTAACGAGAGCATGCAGTATGTGAGATGGATCTGAAACAGAACAGTTTGGGGTTTTTCATTTTCTGAGCTGTGCGTAGTTTTTCCTGCCACTGTCATTCATTTATGCATTTGAGTTTTGATTCTTCTCCTGTCCTTTTATTTTATGAACATCGTCTGCTTACCAGCCAACCTCAGGATACTCATATCCCTTTAGCATAGGTCATGGGGTTTTGACAATTTTAGTTGATTTTTTAATTCAGTATTACACAGGAAACTGTCAGATGCATGGTTCGGGGCTGCCTCAAAGCTTACCTTTTTTGTGAAAGTGATCCCACAGAGTTTATGAAAACATGTTATTTCTCGCCTGCAGTGTTGAATTTGGCGCAGGTTGGGAGTGGGGAGCATTGGAATGGTCTAACGATTAGTGGAATGATGCGTCTTTGAAGGTGTCACTTTTCCATCTTTGCATTTTTTGTTCGATTCGGCTGAATCATCACTTGGGGTTGTTGGGTTCCTGGAAGGTGCTTTTTTGCTTAAATATTCACCGCGGGCCACCAGAGGAGGCGGGTTTGAAGGTCTGTTTATTTGAATACTTCCATTTCCTCCGCAGACAAACGGCTGACAATTTAGACCGTCGCCCGACTAGATATCGCCTTGTACGCTACGCCGCGGGCAGGCTGGGGCAAGAGAGATAACTTTGATTATTAAATTGCATCGAACTTTCCTGCCTACCTCCCTTTTTTTTTTAAGTAGCTTGTGCCTCTGTAACACGAGTATGGTGTTCTAAGCGCGACCGAGAGAAGACTGTGGGAGGGGGGTTGCGCTGGCTTGTTTTTAACGTCTGACATTCCGAATGGTTGTCTATTGTTCAGCCATGCCATAGGGGCGGTGTGTAGCACAGCGGTAATACGTTCTTGACGCCCATGCCTAGGGTAATGGGTTCCGATGTACGGACTGCTTGTGACAACTTTTTACCGGACTACTTTTCGGGAGGGGGGGTCCCCAAGCACTCCGATTTTCTTTCCCCTTCCCCCGTGCCCTTCACCACCCTCAGCCCTCTTTTACCCGTCATGAAATGGCCATCATTGCTGACATTAAACAGCCACCCAGCCCTATCGTCAATAAATTTAAATAACTAACGCCAGCACCTTTTTGGTGATCCGAGAGCGCGAGATCTTCCCTCACGACTGAGCCGTGCTGGTTGTATATTTGGGAGTGTGTGTACTTTATGTAAACGTTAATATCGGAACAAACTAGCGACTGGTGTGATGTGACACCACAGCGACTTCGTGTGATGTGCCTGTGCATTAGTTTTATCCTAGCGTCCGCTGAAGTGTCTTGATGACCGTGCGTGCTGTAATGTTAGCGTCACCTATGTAAAGCTTCGTGCCGACATTTTTTTTTTTTGATAGGTGGACAATCATTTGGGTTGTTTCCCACATGTTCTTAATGCGCACAGAAGCTCAGCACTAAATACTCATTGCGGAAGGGACAAATGCTCAAGTGTTGCTGTAATAACACAGTGTGATCACAAAATATCACGATCATGTATATACTAAAGGGGCTTCAGTAATCTGGACATGCTCATTGAGCGCGCATAGGGATAACTCCAAGGCACACTTGAAACAAGATTACATTAAATTGTGTGCGCAGAGCGCTTTTATTTTCGGTGACGCTTACACAACCTGCTTTCGCCATTACTGAAGTGTTTGGTAGCAGGTTTTCCCCGTTTGAAATGTTTGGTGGTTTGGCTTTTTTTGTTTGTTTGTTTGTTTGTTTTGCAGTGTTTGTGGCGCCCTTAGCAAAAAGTACAGCATTTCTATGTTTTATGCATTTTTTCTTAATATTGCAAATTTGTCAGGGAAGTCTTGGGTTTGAAATTTCGGTGGGTTTTTTCCCGTTCGTTTATTTAGAAATTCTTTTTCTTCTGTCTATTCTTTTCAGTTTTATACTTTGAGACGTTGCCAGTTGTTTGTATGTGCCTTGCAGAGTTTTTCCTGTGTTCAGACCTTAAGAACCAGAACGCCGGGTCTTTGTAATCAAACATCTTTGATGTTCACTTTGGTCGCATGCTTTTCTCGACCTGTTGTCCTACATGCAAAGCGACTGTGCTTTTCATTGCGTACAGGACCAGCCGCTGATGTTTTATGTTTATTGGATTTGCGGACCAGATGCATTTAAATCTTAGGAATTCTGCTAAGATTTTGCGAGCAGTGTCTAGGTGGTGGGGAGAGACACCGGTCTCACTCCAACCTCCACTCGGCCGCACATACCCGCCGTTACACGCGGCCAGGTTCCGCAGACTAGGGCACACGTTCGTCCAGTTAAGAAAAGCCTAAACTTCTTCCCGTTTGCAGGAGGGACAAAACGTAGAACAAATTATTGTGCCTACAGATGAAACTTTCCGGGAGGTCAGATCGATCGAGGCTTCCAGTGGTTATAGCTGGACGACCTTTTTGCTGCAAAGAAAAATCTGGCAAAAAGTAACCAAACGAAAACAAAACTTTGCTGTGTGTACTTGTCTGGTGTCTTCCTTCGATGTTGAAATTACGTGTAGACATTCCGCCCCATGCATGTTGTCTTTGGAGAATATTTTTTGTTTGTTTGTTCAGCGTGAGCATGCATTTGCTTTTTCTTGATGCCTTAAACGGAATAAACGTCACTGAAAGTTGTGTTGGTTTGTTTTGGACCGATGTTGGATACTGGATAAGGCGAACTGTGTTCATGTCTTTGTACACTCTTCCTATTATTGTAGCGTTCTAGTTGTCCGTTTCAATATCAAAATTGTGTGTGTGTGTGAGAGAGAGAGTGAAGTTTTGTTGGCTAAGTTAGATCTTGTGCAGTTTTGTTTGGAAAGATTGGCGTTTAATTTAAATATTTTTTGTTTACACGCGATGAAGTACAGTCGATTTCAAATAAGACGTTCTTAAACATCACGTCCTTTTCGGCTGCTAAGCAACAATCGGATGTTCCCTTTTTGGTGCTAACATTTCTCCCTCCTCACCCCTTTCATTCGCCATACCATAGAGGTGGCGATGTGTACGCATTTGTAAGAATAAAATTAGCGGAGAGGCGGAAGTCTGCCATGTTTGAGTTGTGTTTAAACATTTAATTAAGTGATGGATATCCATCCAGTTAGGAAAACAGAAACTCTTCAATGAAATTGATATCAAATCCCAGTCACAAGAGTAAATAGTGAAGGACATAGTAGAACTATTCGGACATGCCAAGTCTGCTAACAGCTGGGGGGTCGGCATCAGTAGGATCTTAATATCGATGGGTTCCACCTTTTCTGAAAACCTCACCATTGGACTCGGCCGAGACAAAACTATTTCTATAGTTGTAAATATTTGTGATTATTTGGAGAGTTGTTCGTATCCGTGCTGCCCGCGGCGCCACACTAGTGTCCACATGGAAGAGATACATAGGAAATTGAGTGGGCGGCTCAGCTCTCAACATCCACAGCAATCCTGTAGAGCAGACATGAGGACAACACGCACCAGAGTTTCCATGACGACAGCGAGATATAATTATGATAACGACGTGAGAGCTCAGAAGATAAACCACAGGAACCCAGAAAAGAATCTAACCCAGCAATCAAGAGTGGGACCATTCCAACCTCAGCATTTAAGCCAAAAGCCCAAATTCTATGGGTTATTTTGTGACAGAGAAGTGAAACCAGCAAAAACTGAAAGGATTACTGTAGACAGGAGACAAGAGATAATGCTTCCTCTGAACCTTTCGCCTCGGTCGGCAGATGATGTGACCAGCGGGTTTAAAAGGACGGGTAGACTTTGGTTCTCGAATATATTTGTTGTCAATGCGATGGAGAGAGTGTTGAAAGAACCATTCGATAGGAACTTTGAACATGAAAATCGTGATTCTTCTCCCATGGACTCTTTCACCTTTTTCTGGTGATTTTCGTCAAAGTTTTATGAAAATCTGAACCCAGTGCACCACTGCACATCCTCCACAGATCACATCACCCGTTCTGCTTACTTGTACGGCTTTTTCTACAGGCTACTGCCGCTGCCTGGCGACACGCTGAAAGGGACATAACTTCACCCTCACCTAAACTTCAATATTCCTTCGAGTTCCTTCCCTTATCCCGCAGTGCTCGTGTTATGCATAGCGTGGGTCTACTGAGGCATTCGCATTACGAAGGATAATGTGCGACAACAAACATTCGTACGATAGTTAAACCTGCCATTCTGCTGCCACTTTCTCTGGGATACGCGGGATTCTAGCAGAGAACTAAAAACACCAATACCGGCGCGTGTGGGGGGATAGCAGTGGGAAGGAAAGGTTGACCCTGTTTTCGGCTAGACATGCAAGCTTCACTCTCGCGAGTCTTCGTATGCAACTACTCGTACGGGTACAGCTTGGGTGGGGCTGATCATTTTGGATAGCAATCGCTATAGCAACCTGCATCTGACCAACTAAAACTTGACGGTTTCGTTTCACTGGTTGATTAATATATTCTGTCTCTTGTTTTGCCCAACGAGACACCAACAAAATCGACACGTCTCGTCTGATTTTGAATTTCCGCCCCATCTCAAAAATTTTCGAAGGTGCACAACAGCAATTACGTATTTAAAAAGAAAAAATTTCAAAGAAATCAAAATCAATTAACAAACCGACCATCTTGATTCTAAAACAGTTAACAATTAAAAAACCCAGCATCTTGATTCTGAAACAAACGAAAATATTTCAAAAGAAAGGAAAACCAAACGACGAACTTGCATGGTTTGTCTCACAACAGACGGGAGCTGCATATAAAATCTCAGTAATTCTCTTTTCCGTCCTTTGATTCACTATTACCTCACTAAACTGCTTGTCGCAGAGTGCAGCTGAACAATTTCACACCTGGATATCCTATGTGTCATCGGTACTACGTCATCTCGCATCCCCGTTTTGTCTTTAAAATGATGTTGTTCAGGGGAGAGAACACGTGCAATAACGTGATTTATCTCCCTTTGGGAAATTAAGAAAATGCCCGATGGAAGCAACTTTGGGAATTTCCTAATTGCGTCTCTTCCATTTTCTTGCCATTCGCCAGGAGAAGTAGTTTACTATGGGCGCAAAAAATGGTAATGGTGATTGAAAGTAGTACGACAAATAAGGGACTTATTTTGGGATCCTTTGAGCTTGATTCCTTTGAACAAAGGCACTTCTCAAATCCAATGCAAATTATTATTATTAATGGCAACTCACTATGTAGTAATGCCTCTGTAAAAACGTTTCCCTGTTGAAATGATATTTGAAGGTGCTGTCAGATTTGTTGATAAATTCTTTCTTTCTTTTTTCATAAATATGTTTTATTTCCTTGATGTATTACATCTGTTTTTAAATTTCCTTAAGTCCTTAGCATCGCCATAGGAAACTTCAACCGGCTAAATCTATCGGATGGCTGTCATATGGATGTTGTGCAATACATACACACATACATTAGAAATCCCCTCGTCTCGCCCGGCATACTAATCTTACCTTTCAACCCTCGTTTGAAAGCTCAGAAATGGAGAAGACAAAGACAGTAAAAGGTCCCTCTGTTCTGTTTGATGATCGAATCGATTCACGACACCCCTCCCCCCCACACACACACAACCACCACAACCGCCACCTCACCCCTGCCTTCTTCTCCTTTCTCTTGTCAGCCCAAAGGCTGTAATTGGATGTAGCTGTCCCCTGTTAAAGTGTGAAACAGAATCGCCTTCGAAACACCAACTAGAGAGTTGCTGTGATTGGTCAAACAACATTGTCCGTTCCTTCGCACTGCCTAACAAAGCTCCGGTCAGATGAGTGCGTAAATTAACACAGCTCAAACACGGAGAAAACCTTCGTTGAGACTAAGATATGTAATTTGCACTTTAAAAAAATAGTATGAGTATCTGTAACGCAACCACGCAAGCCCGTCGTGGATCCCAGCCAGAGTACTCCCCCCTCATTCAGCTACCATACCGCCAAGCACTCTCCCCCCAGGATGTTAGAACACTCTTTTTGTGTTGCTGGGCAGTCCCTTAACAGGCTGTGGGATTTTCACGTAGAAGTTCTAAAAATGTTCTTCTTAAATTCTGGGGAAAAAATCGTTTTTACTTTAAGCCGTCGACAAAATATCCTGTAAGCTATTACGGTGTGTTATCATTGCTGGTAGAAAGCTAACTTGCTAAAATTTAAAGATTATAAAACGATCAAGAACGAACTGCTTGCTATTAAAAAAAAACTTGCACGCGAAAAGCTAAACTACTCTAAATAATCCAATATTTAACTTTCTTGATTTTTGGTCTTTGGAATGATAATTAGCCTACCTCTTTCGCTACACTTCTAACATTGAAGTATTCAGTATTTGTTCAATATTAGACAATTTTTTAACAACTAAATAAATACGTTTTACTTTGATCAAAACTGTACACTCATTACGTGTCTCCAGTTGCTAGGCAGGTGCTAAAATGTGCCCACGTCCCTCTGCATCGGGTATTTTAAAATTTGTTTGATAAACTCTTTAATCGTCCAAACTAGATCATTATCAGTGTGATACTGCTACTATAATATTCTAAACAATTTTCAAACGCTTTCAGACGCTTTGATCGTGTGGAGCTTTGGTAGCAGAAAGGAGATGCTTAGGTAATGTTTACTTGGGTAATGTTTAGGTAATGTTTACTTAGGTAATGTTTAGGTAATGTTTACTTGGGTAATGTTTAGGTATTGTTTACTTTGTTCAGAATTCGAAGGTAACGTAGTAGCTAATGTAACAAGTGTAGGCGGCCTCGACTGTTACAACATAAAGTTAGGACATGGTTTTTTAGTGGGAAGTATCACTCTCATCATTCACCCACTCCCCCGTTCTTACAAACAAGCTCGACTGCGTTTCCCTGGAAACACACGCGCGAGGTCTGTGGATTTTGGGGTTCCTTGTTCGGTCGGTTGCGACATCGATGGGAGTCAAGTAAGTATGGCGCCCAGAGGACAAAGGCTGATGCTTGATTTTCTCACGTTGGAAACAGAGGGAAGCGACGGCAACCCGATACCGGGCGCCGCGTATCAATTGGGAACAAACAAGGGACAGCACGCAGAAGCATTCCCTCCTAATCAGCCAATTAAGCGGCTGCTGTTTTAGAAAATTTAATTTGAGATGCTCGCTGTCCTTTGAGGCCAGCACGTGAGCGCGTGCCTGCGGGCCAGTCTACGACCCTGGTGGGGCCCGGTAATTTCTGTGTTTCGTTTCTCCTTGTTTTCCCGTCCGCAATTTGCTTTTCCTGGTCGCGTCTGTAGGAGCTGGCGTCCGTCTCATTTGCTGAGCAAACTGTTCCAATATGGCGGCAATTACGGTCCAAACGTCGCGCGATTAAAACGAGGCTGAGAGGAAATTCAGCGGGAAATTGTCCCATTTGGAAACACTTCTCGAACACTGGTGCCGCGCCTCAACAAAATCTACGACAGGAGAGGTTCCGGGAAAGCGGCGTGGCGCTGCCAACTATCTAGTCACGAAGCATCGTGAATAGACACTACAGGCAGATCCCGCGTCCTGCCCAAACCCTCTCCCCTCCACCATTTTTGGAACCGCAGAGTGTTCGCCAAGAACCGTCTGTTTTTCTCGCGGTCGGCTTTTAAGACATCCCCCGAGGGGTGAAAGGAGGTGAAGGGGAGCGGTGGGAAGCAAAAGCTGATGAGACTTTTTTTAAAAAAAATCCTGCTAGTCATTCAACTGTTATTCGATCTGCCTATCCAGATGTTTTAGGAGATTGGAAAAGATCTTCGAAGCCTTCGAGGTGAATTTACGAATCTAATTCGATAGTACGACGGAAAATAATACTTAAACAAACAGAACTGTAATGATTGGCTGAGGCTGAAGTAGCAGGGGTTTGTATAATTTTCTGTGCTTATAATTCAGCCGTTTTCAGGTTGCATGGTCGGTCAGCAGAATTAGATGGACAGGCTTCTCGGCTAAGGTAGATAAAAGGATTTATCTTCGTCGTTTTCTCAATGTCATTCTTTGATAATGTCAGTTAATCCTTAGAGACAAATGTTGTGTTTTCCAGATCCTATTTGCCCCCGTAGAAGTTTTGGTGTACAGGGACACGACTGAATAGGATATGCAGGAGAACCCAGAAGCGGGTTGACAGCTTCATCTTTTTTGCACATGTGCGCACTGAGCGGCAATGTCCTTGCCGTTCAGAAACCCCGAGACCATCACCTGTTGCTCTTTATCAAGAAGAAAGTGTGCGCCCAATGTGGTCTTTGTTCGCATCGCTGCCTTGACAAAAAGAAGTCCATTCACGCATATACACAAGAGCGCGCGCATACACTAACGCGGGCACGTACACACACACGCACGCAAGCACGCAATCAGGCACACACACACGCGCGCGCGCGCGGATTTCTATATATATATCCAGACATACATCTCTACAGAGCTAGAAATCCATGGATTTCTGTAAAATGTCGCCCTGTGTGGACTTCTGTAGATATATGTACAGACATATAGAGACAGTCTGCTCGACTGTCTGCATTTATTCTTCTCTCCGTTCTTCCGCATGTATCCATCCATCCATTCATCCATCCATTCATCTATCCATCCATACACACATACATAAGCGTATTGCAGTCATTGGGGTTGGAAGACCTTGTACAATCCGACCATTGTCGGCCGACAGCCAGGAAGAACAGATGTAACGTTAACGCACGCACTCTCCCCTCAGACACCCCCGTTGGAGAA
The DNA here is from genome assembly GCA_004794575.1 of Lanistes nyassanus. Classification (NCBI taxonomy): domain Eukaryota; kingdom Metazoa; phylum Mollusca; class Gastropoda; order Architaenioglossa; family Ampullariidae; genus Lanistes; species Lanistes nyassanus. The sequence continues at coordinate 29,954 of SMGT01006179.1, forward strand.
ATGCCAGCCTCCCCCCCCCCCAACTTTATCTTGTTCCCGAAGCAGTGAGAGCACCAGTTTGTAAAGTACGCGTTCTGATTGGCGGGCTCATTAGCCCCAGATAATGACTGCTCCCTGCGCCTCTTCGCGAAACCGAGGCTGTGCTTTGGGCCGCCATAGCTTACACTACAGCGAGGCGATGAGAAAGGCTGGTGACAGATGCAGCGAGTTAAGTCGTGTCGTCATAGACTTTTTAACCGTCAGCTAACGCACTGCACATGCAGTGTGGTCTGCTCGAGGAATTCCGTATGGCAGACATCTCAAATATCCGAAATGGGTAAATATAGATGTATTATATTTCTGCTCCTATCGTGTCGTCTCAACTTGTCACTCCCATACAACCGAGGTTAAGAGGAAGAACATTTGTAGGCGGAATAAAACACTGTATTACTTTAAGAATGATATGTCAATCCAATCGAACGACTCAAGCCTCCATCCACTAAAATCTTCCCAAAGAATCACATAGTAATGCAGTGAAAGATGGCTATTATTTACATATCATTGACTGAGATGCTTCATCTGTCAAAGGGCTTTCTTGTCACGACAGTCAAGCCGGGTCTACACATCAACTGTCAATATGGGGCAAGCTGTTGGCGGAGTGGTTAGAGCCCTGGCTTCTGAAGCAGGAGGCTTTGGTTCGATACCCACGCGCCGCAGCACCGTAACACATTACGCTGTTGCATAAATACATGCGTGCAACACCTATGGGCGCATAACCTGAAGTTAATTAGCATGCTCACAGACACATATAGATGTGACATTAATGTAGATACACATACGCGGCGCCCTCGCCCACAAACACACATAAACACGCGCAGATAAACGAATGTGTTAAAAAAAAACTCAAAGACAAGAGTGTAATATTTTGGATCCCTCGTTCTATTTCCACCCATCTCCTCCGTCCTCTTTTGTCTCTCTTTTTTCTTCCTTCCCTCTTCTCTTTCTAAATCTCGCACGTGCACCCGCGCTCTCTCTCTCTCTCTCACACACACACACACGCATGCACACATACACATACTAGTATACACATACACAAGCATGCACCTTTGCACTCTCGCGCGCGTATACACTTGCCACGCCCCTCCCGGTCTACACTCCAGCTCTGCACACTCGTGCACCTGCATGCAGGGGGCAAACATGCTGACCTGCAAGAAACTTGGAAACAGTTTCTTCACGCGCCAACGAGTCGACAACAGTTCAGGAACCCACAATTACATTCATTTCCGAGAGTCAGCATCGGGGAGTGAAGGACTGGCGCCGTTGTTTTCGCACAAAGGCCGCACGCGGGCCACCGACGCCACATCAGGGCGCGAAGGTCAACTGTAGGGGCGAAGCCAGAATAACGGTCTCTATGACTGCACGCCTTCATCCTCAATTGCCTCCTCGACTGGCAGATGACCTGCATCTGTACAGTCATGCTGCCAGCGAGGCAAATATTCGAGTCCCGTCACGCTTTGTTGTGCGAGACACTTCAGGAGGCTTTGTTCGAAAACTCAGAATCATTCCTTGGATACAATGAGGAAAGGGGCTGGAATTATTTTTCATGAACACGGAACACTGAATGCAATGGGAAGGAGGAAATAGAATAACTATATATGAAGAGCGCGCACGCTAAAGATGGCTTTAAGCTCGGCGCTTCTCTAGGGAACCGCACAATGCAGACTCGAGATGAAGAGTGTTTTTGTTGACCGAGTATATAAAGCATAGTAAAAACCGTGCTGGCGGCTCTTTACGGAGGGTTTCTTTCCGGACTGAACATGCACCATCGCTATTGTGCACACGTGCGGTCAAGCACGCACAGACGTACGAAGGCACGCGTACACACCCACAGACGCACACACCTTGAGCACACGTGGAGTCGAGAAATCCTCCTGTGCGCCAAGAGTTAAAACTGAAAGCAGCACTAATTTGTTCAGCAAGCAGGCGGATGTAGTCGGTCAACAAACTCGGGAGTCAGGAGGTCATCGGGGGTCGGCAGACGAATTCTTCGGGCTACAGCCTGATGATCGGAACACACGAAAATATAGTCCTCGTGTCTTAAAAGGAAGTACAGTGGTACCTTGGGTTACGAACGGCTCAGATCACGAACAATTCAGGTTACGAACAACTTCGAGCATTTTTTGTCTCGGGTAACGAACAGTGTCTCGGGTTACGAACGTATCATATTACGAACCGAGTTCTGGAACGAATTAAGCTCGTAACCTGAGGTACCACTGTATTTGTTTGACTATCTCTCTCTCCTCT
>SMGT01006179.1:37537-61319 GCA_004794575.1 Lanistes nyassanus
CTGGGTCTAGCGTCATCGACTGGTTTTTAGTTTCAAAGTCACTCCTTAGTCAGTGTGATTTGGGGGAAACTAAACATGCCTTGTCGGAACTCGCCCCCTTATGTCGTTCAACCCGTGTCACATGTCACTCCTCGGATATCACCTGTCACTCTTAGCTTAGCTAGCTAGCTCCTCCCCTTCTCTTCACACTTAAGGTATGTGAGTGAAACGCCATTGGTCATGATAGTGCCCTGCTCCACCTAGTCTGACCAGAACCGGTTTACTCAAGGTTAATGCGTCAGAACGCCTGCTACTGAAGGAGGCAAAAACGCGATTAGGGATACACAGACACATACACACAGAGAGGACAGGATATGGAGAGAGAGTTAATGTAGGAGGACCACAAGAAGCGGACACGTGTAAACCCACGGACCTCTGCCCTCGCCAACTTCGCCAAAAACGTGGTAAGAAGTAAAAGGACTCCAGTTCTCTCGCCCGATACACAGAGGGGTATTGCGCTGACACGCCGACGGACTGACGTGAAAGGGACTGGATGTGCCTTATAAGTAAGGTCTGTTCTTGCCATAGATTATCTTAGAGTCTGTGACTCGTGTTGATATAAGATAGATGGTTTTATCCTGTCGGAGACAGGAGACGTCATAAGCTAGTTGCCGGGCAAGTACGCCAAGAGGGTATAGAGTGAAGTGCGGTTCGTGGCCGTGTCATAACTTTCTTGTTGGTCGTTGAATAGCTTTCGAGCTGTGTATGACAGTAAAGCCGTTGTTTTAGTAGTGACAAGAGTAGGTGCTCTGTTGTCGGTCACTTACTGTATTGGTGTGTAGAGTTGAGTAGCTTTCGAGCTGTGTATTATAGTAAAGCAGTGGTTTCCGTAGTGACAAGAGTAGGTCCTCTGTTGTTGGTCACTTATTGATAGCTTTAGAGCTGTGTATCGCAGAAGTTGTTGTATCAGTAGTGACAAGAGTAGGGGCTCTGTCGTTGGTCACTTATTGATTCAGCTTGTATAGCTTCAGAGTTGTGTATCGCAGAAGTAGTGGTTTCAGTAGTGACAAGAGTGACAAGAGTAGTAGCCCTGGATTCGGTCACTTACTGTATGTGTGTATTGAGCGGGATCATAGGCCGTTTGCAGTTTGATTCCCCCTCTGGAGTTTGATTATCTTCTTTGTCTGATACCACGTGTTATGACGTAATCAGGCAGCGTCTTACCCTAGACACGAGCAAGGTGATTCTTTGTAAATAATCTGTAGATGTTTTTGATGTTGTCGAGTCAGTGTTTGAAATATATGTTGAATAACAGTTCGCTACAGTTGTGTGTTTTACGAGGGTGGGGGCTCTTGAGCTAGAAGTGTTTTGCCTGTGTGAGACTTAGCGACCGTGTCAGAGTATGAGAATCTTTTCCCTCGGAAGATTTCTCTAGTTATTCGCATTATTTCATAGCATTGTCACCCTCTGGTGTAGAAACCATTTACCTGTTGCAGTAAAGGTTTTGGTGACGATTGCTCAATTAAATCTACATTTTTCGAGATCACCATAAAAGTTTGTCCAGTAATTTTGAGAAGTCGAGTCCAGTAAGTTAAGGTACGGCCCGCCACGTCACACCCCAGTTTACAAGAGACAAGAGTCAGCCACAGCTAAATACGAATGGAATGAGGTCAAGCGTCCAGATTTTCTGGATAGATGAAAGTAGCTATGTGAAAATATTTTGGATAAAGCCATACCAATGATACAGTCCGATGCGAACAAGGCTTTCCTGTTGCTTAACCAAATATTTGAGAACGCAGTGGTAGTATGAAAAGAAGATTAGTAATAGGGGGTGAAAAAAGACGTTCTTGGTTTGATTTAGAGTGTGTGCAGAGCATACTTTTTCGGCATCGACACCTGCGAAAGGCTATGAATAGCAATCACCCCCCCCCCCCAGAATAGGGAAAGTTATGTTTAAAACAGAAGGGAATACAAAGAACTACGGAGAATAAAGAAAAAATCTCAGAAAGATTCCGTGGTTCAAGCACTCAATGCCCACATGAACTTTTCTTATGATGCCAAGAGATTTTGAGACACTGTGCGCTCAGCGCGCATTGGAAATGTGGAACTTGTACTATTACCAACGAAAAATGGCATAATCATTTTAAGTCTGTCTTTAATCCCACACCACGTGAAAGCTCTGTTTGCAGCTCCTATATTGAGAGAGAGACGAGAAAGAGACGAGAGAGAGAGATGAGAGAGAGAGAGGACGGAGAGAAAGGAGAGAGAGACGGGAGAGACGAGAGAGAAACGAGAGAGAAACGAGAGAGAAACGAGAGAGAAAGACGAGAGATTGAGAAAGAGACCAGAGAGAAGAGAGAGAGAAACGAGAGAGACGAGAGAGAAACTAGAGAGAGAGAGACGAGAGAAAGAGAAACAAAAAGAAAGAAAGATGAGAAAACGAGAGAAAGAGAGAGAGAGGTGCGAGGGGTTATAGCACGGCTTTATTTAGATTCACGTATTTCCGACTGTCGTGGGAACAGCTGAGAAGACACTTAACTGATTAATCCGAAAGTTCAAAACATGCGTTGGCTATATTCAGCCGGTGTCGTAGACTCTGCGAACCGCAGGTTTTCTTTGTGCCTTTAAATACCACGCGGGGTCGCCGCTTCTTGAAGCTCAGTTGAACGGAAAATGTTTCCCAGCTGGCACGCTTTCACACAGACCTCATTAACAATACAGCGCCATAACATAAAATAATAGAACAATACAGAAGCACTTCAATAAAAATAATAAACATGCAGCAGCGTTGTAGAGCGTCTTCCCCATGCCACAAACACACACGTACACAGCTGTTAATCATTAAAGTAATTAATCATCTAGACTATAGCTAGCGTCCGCTCTTCAAGATTCTAATTGTTTGTAGCCTAATACAGTCGTGTCGTCTCACATGCTGACCCTCACACGACAGACATTAAGAGGATTCTTAACTGTAAACAAGTGTTCATATTAGAACACTTATTTTTTCACTGAAACAGAACGCATTTTAGATCTAGAACGGTTTAGATGTGTTGGTGCTAAACTAGTGTAAAAAGTGTTCTGGTCTGTGTTCTCGAAAGTGTTCACGTGTCTGGAAAATGTTTAAATAGTGTTCTGATAATGTTCTAAATGTGTGCCAGCAGCAAGTGTTCAATCAAATAGGGGCATGCTAAGAACATTTTGAACACATGTACCACACGTCTTACATACTATTTACACACGCAGCACATATTTTTGCATCTGTTTTAACACTTTTTAAGTGTAATTAGTGTTTAAAACATTTAAAGTAACTCTACACTTGGCAACTATTATAAACATTTTCTCCCACCACTTGCTGGGTGCAAACAATAAAACTAGGGTGTACATACCTTGCTCAAGAGCCATTCTGCGATCAGCAGCAGACAATATTCAACACTCCACATTCGATCTTTTTAGAATTCGCAAAGTAACTCTGTACATCAGAAGGGACCCCTCGCTGCTTGTCCAACTATAACCTGATAGGAGGTTTCCTCGCCGAAGCTTCTGTGATAACAACAGACTTCATGCCTCGAACGTTTTACATTGAAGTCGGAACACGTACCCCATTAAGGTTTAGTAGGTAACCCTCGATTGTTGACGTCACACAGACACCTCACTGTGTGACACTTCCGGTCAACCGTTGACCTATGAACTCATTCTACACCAAGGCCAAGTCTGTTTTTGGACCTGGCTTCCGCTTCGTACTTCAAGTAGTTGGAAGGTGAACGGCCTTGAGAATATGAGAGGAAGGTCACCACGCCGGACGTTAGAACTAGATAGAGTTAGGCATGTTAGGCATGTTCCTGTGGTTAACTTGTCTCTGTAATGGCTGGATATCAGTCAATGTATGGGAACGTCACGTGATTATGAGAATAAGATGCTGTATAATAGGTTTTGAAGGCTGAAAATACCCTGCTTTGTAAATAGAAGTCACATGTTGCCAGACATTCTATCTTACACTGATGTTACTAAGCCTGTTGGTAGTTCACTGCTGCTGTTAGCAGAGCATTTTTGCTGATTCCGTACGGGGAGGTCTTTGGCTACTGTTGGCATTGGTGCCTTGTGTAGTGACTTTCATCAATGAGTTGTGTTGCCGTTGTGAATTGGCGTGTGAGGTTGTCTTAAGGCTCGGCATAAAATTTTTTCTCCGCCCTGGAAAGCTTTGACGCTACCCGGGCGACGAAAAAAAAATTACAGAACATAAAGAAGGAACCGAGATGAAAGGAAGTGGAGCAGGGCTTGAAGGGATAGCCAGAGGTCCAATCCATGAACGGGTCGCGACTGGGCATGTGCGTGGAACGTATTCCGAGGTCAAGGGTTGACCAGGTGTGTTCCCGCGACGACAAGCTGTATTTGTTATTTCTCATCCATCTATAAACAATAATAAGTTTTCACTATATTTCACTGTATTACGAATGGGGGCTCTAGCAAGACGAATGCGTTGACAAATCATAATACAGTGTTTTTTACCAGGCGCATTTGTCATCCTCTTAACGTTTAACGTCGGTCGTGTGAGGTGAGCACACAGTCGAACCGTATAAGACAGGCTTTACCAAGACTTGACGATCGACCCTCCTTCTGTGTCCTTGTTTTGAGAGATAATTTTGTAAAAGTTTACTAGGAAGTTTTTTTTTAATTGAGCCAGAGCCAGTGCGCTAAAGGTCGGGCTTGGTTCCCCGGCAGTTGTCGTTCTTCACAAATATTTTTCACAAATATGTTATTTTTTTCTGAAACATACTTCATATTCTTTGGGTTTAGCTGAAAGGCGAGACTTTAGAATGAAGATTTCGCTTAGTACTAGCCCTAGGGTTAAGATTAAGATTATGATTTGGGTTAGGGTTTAGACAAGGATAATGTGATTACTTGATACATTTGAGTCCGGCGGTTTGCGTCAACAAACATTTTGCAGGGGAGAACATACTGCACCTCACTTCACGTTTTCGTTTTTCATCGTAACCTCCATTGATACTTGACAAGTAAGGGTAGCCGTTGAGTAGGATAATGAAAATGCCCCGCGGATGGTAGCTGTGGAGAGGCAGCGGTGTGCGCCCCAGCGACAAGAGTCAGTATGACAGTATGATATCAGCTGCTAGCCGCGAGATCAAAAGCATGATCTTCTCATAGTGTAACCCCGGGGCCACGCCTTCTCGTCTGCTAATCGATCCCCCAGCTCGCGCGCCACGCACCCACTGGACAACAATGGGGGCGGAGCTTACGGTTTTTAGCTGTGGCTGCTGCTTTCCCATTGGCTAGCGTTCCTTTCCCGCTGCCTCGAGCGCCAGGAATCGAACGAGTGCGAAGGAGATGTGGAAGGGGTTAGGGAGTTTTGACAAAAAAGTAGGAGTCTCAAACAAACTTACGATTTCATGGCTAACAAAATTTTGTGGCTGCCCAGTGCTGCTAAGCTCATGTGAGCTGTCACTGCTCTTGTGACGACAAAAGAGGTGGGTGTGTGCCTGCGAGCAGGCTCAGCATTGCCTGGTGACTGACAGGGAGGTTTGACAAGCTCAACTGTCGCGCATACCCACACCCGTCTGCAATCTGACGAGCCCCGTAACGACGTGCCAACAGCCTGAAGAGCAAGATCAGAAGGGAAGCAACTCTTGCAGCCAGTAAAGCGTGACGGGTGCTCATTATGTACCCGCGTGCGTGTGCGGGGAGTGGGTTGATCAAACGGCAGTTACGCCCCCAGTGCACTAGCTGCAGCATAAATTGTTGCCGTACCTGACTCCTCTGTGATGTGGCTAACGCGCTTAAGTCCGCACAAATCCGCACGAGAAAACAAGACTTAATTCTACAGGGAACGAACCTTTCCGAAGAATATCGTGTGTACGGATTTTTTTTTGGTGCCAAGAGGCTACGTCACCAACACCTTATCACTTTTTCAATCAGCGCAGCCAGATAATTGTCTTCCTGCTGTCATCATAAAGTTCACAAGACAAGGAACTGTGACTGGAAGTCTGTTTTTTTTATTATTGGAACACAAACGGTTATAAACGTGGGACTATCTTCACTGAACTCAAGCGAGTCTGTAAGGCAGAGCTAATCAAGAGAACCGCAAATTATCAACCGGCGCCTTGCAAGTACAGGTTTGTTTACAGACAGAGCTGCTGGCCCCTGAAACAGAACCTCGTTACTAAGGGAGATCACCTGCTGATGATGTAAGCCCGAGTGTGTTTTCAGAGCAACAAGCCCGCTCTGTTTGAGTGATAAAGGGGGGATTAACTGCGACCCTGAATCTTCAGGACATCAAGTAGTCAAGCTGCCTTTAAAAGACGGTGAAGGCGAAGACTTAGTTCCTTAAAAAAAAGAAAGTCTTTATCTTCTGCTGCGTAGTTCTTGTTGTCCTTCGTTGACAGCGCTCGGCCACGTTGACAGTGAATGAAAAGACTAAAAACAGAGACTGCGTCCCGTAGCTGTGTGGCTCCTGCTTCCGCACACATCGGGTCATTGTCCACCAGCCTCAGGCTCAGCGAGCTCTCATTTGCCATTGTGATCAGACACAACGTCTGTAGAAAACGTGTGCGCCAGGGTCTCAGAGCCGCTGGGTTCTGTTCAAACATCCCCTTCGAGAGGCAAGGAACAGGGGTGGAAGGGGACAGACTCGCAACCCACGACCTTAAAAATGTCGACGACATTTAAACTTCCACTTCGTTTCCTGCCTTCCTGGATGACAAAGAATTAAACCTTTGCCTTTCTAATGGCTTTTAAATTGGCGCTGGGCAAGTTCATTCTGCGCTAGCGAAACCCGACGCTAACAAACTGTACCTGGTGAGGGTGGTGCGGTTGTAGCAGTGGTGGGTGCAGATGGGGACTCCGAGCTGCTACGAGGCGGTTAGAGTATAAAATAAATGAATCGTCCTGCACAGCTGACGAGGCACACGTTAGTTAGTCGACCATCTGGTTTTCTGTGGTGTCTGTACCCGTCTTCTGTGGCAAAGAACCCACATCGCAGACACACAGCAGAGACTTGCCTTCACTCGGTGTGTTGCGGTCCGGTCTGGCGAGCAAAAGTGCATGAAAGTTCCGCTTAGCCATTTCGTTTACGCCTCACGGGGCTTTTACACTTTCGTGAAACTGCGTGGCTGGACCATCTGCTTTCCAATAACCGCCACACGTTCTTCAGGAGAGTTCGAAGGAATACTGAAATGTTCGACTGGTATTTCTATGTAACTCTATTTTCATCAGGTTTATAGAGGTTTGAGAAGAGGGAGGAAATGTTAAAATGATCCACGTGTTAAAAAAGAAAGATCTTTCATCGCTGTACTTTCAGTAGATAGGATGAACTGTTGTACAAGCAGGAATAGCATCAGATCCTTCCAACCTCGAGATTTGGTAAATGTATTCGAATACATACTGAAAGCCCGTACAGCCACGGTTTGCTGAGCAACAAAAGCAGAACTTAGGACAAATCTTACAAAACTGTGGTCCAGAGACGCGGCCAGAGACCCTTCGTTGGGTGTAAATGTTACCATCGACAGACGTGCAAGAAATCAGACGACGCCAGCGATGGATCTCTCGATGAAGAAGAAGTCCGCCTATGACATCGACAGCCTGCTGGGAGAGACTGTCAGAAAGTCGTCACCGTTGTCCGACAGCACGGAGCCGGCTGATGAACGTGATGATGGAGAAGACTGTGAAGACCAAGGTGAGTTTTCAGTAAGAATCTACTGCTGCTCGCTTGTTTGTTTGTTTGTTTGTTTGTTTGTTCTTTCAATATTTAATTTATTTCATCGCTTTATTGGTTTGCTCTTTCTTTCTTTCTTTCTTTCTTTCTTTCTTTCTTTCTTTCTTTCTTTCTTTCTTTCTTTCTTTCTTTCTTTCTTTCTTTCTTTCGTTCGTTCGTTCGTTCGTTCGTTCGTTCGTTCGTTCGTTCGTTCGTTGTTTTTATGCAGAGCCAGCAACGAAGGTTATCCCACAATAAAGTGGTAAACCTCTTGCAATATTTCATCTGCAATATCCGTTTCAGTTCAAACTTTAAACCGTTGCCACTTCCCCAGGAAGTTAAAGGGTGTTGGAAACTAGATGTGAACCCGCCTCGTCTTGGTGACAAATACTTTTGCTGTTCAGGTACCGGACCGCCATGAGCAGAGCTCACCATTTTATTCCAGACAGGCATCCTTCGAACGCCGAATCTGACGTACTATTCGGAAAGGCGGTTGCCCAAATAGGAGACAGTTTTGTCATGCGAGTGAGTTTGAATCTGCTTGGCAAACATGTGGGCCCGAATATTAAAATGGTTGCTTTATTTGTAGGCATTTGCCTAAAAATGTGTAGGGTCGCTCGCAAACAGAGAATTTCGGCAAATCGTACTTTTCTTTTTCGGCGTTTGGTGACCTACGCTATTCACTAGTGTTCTACCTTCGACAGGTATGCACAAATCTACATGTGCACATAATTACTCGCTGCTTTTTCATGACTGCAAGCTTGCTTCCTGATAGTTACAGACTCAAATCGTTAACCTTCAGGGTACACCGGACGGGAGTGGTCGGTGGTTAGGGTTAAAGAAGGGTATGGCTGTTTTGGGAAATACAAGAAAGACAGAGAAAAAACTCTTTGCATTTCTTAACATGGTCATTACCTTTTTTGTTATTGTTATTTCTATTGTTGTTGTTTAGTTCTGCAGTAGAATAGGCAGCTAGGCTGACATTCATGCTATATGTTTGCTTTTAATTTTTCTCAACGATAGCTACATCTAACTCAAGGTCTTTTATAAAGATGCTCTATACAAAAAAAATAAAATCGATTACAGTATAATGTACTGTCCATCAGATTGCCCCTTAAGTAAATCTTACCGCAGGATGCAGCAAAAGACATTACATACGAATACTGGAAATATATACTGCTAAATGTAAAAGGCACACAGTGCAACTAAAATCTTATCAACCCGCCCACTTAACAAGCCATTAACCTTATTTTTCTCAATATTTGCACCTACAGGTACATATCTGTTACATGTCACAGTAAGCAAATGTGGGAATGCTAGACATAATGTGGTGAAGTAAGTTTTTACATGTGTTGAAGCAATTTTTTAAAAACAACAATGTATTAGTTTGACAACACTACCCTTTATTTTGTGTAGCCTACTAAATAATATCAGAAAAACTGCATATAGGAATAGAGGAGAGAAGGAGGTCGAAATAAATATTTTGTATTTCACCCCCCTCCCACCCCCTGCGAAAACTTACAGTAATACAATCTATCAAACTGATTTTTTAAAAAGCTTTGAAAATTCTACGAAGTTAAATGTGGGTAAGACAACTGTATAGCAAGGATAGTAAATCACACATTTTCCAATGCGACAATCATGTTTCAGAGCAGCTGCATATGTATGTTATGACAGACAGACGGACGGACGGACGGAAAGATTGACTGACGCACAGACAGATCGGAAAACAAACGGACAGACGTAGCCAGATCGATCACAGATCAGAATGCGTTGCCTAAAGCATGACAAGAGTTCAACCCATAGTTCCAGGAGGCATGGTATTTCCTAATCATAGAGTGCTTCGACGACCAACAGAATTTAACAGTTCCACGGTTTGACTTAACTGTCAGTTCTCATTTGCTGCGTATTCAAACAACACTATCTCACACCCACCCCGAGCTGGGCGTGTTTCAAAATATCTCACGGGTATTACCTGGTGTTACCTACATTTCTAAAACAATATTCAAATAAAAGTAAAAATCGCGCGTTTCATTCCGATGAGTTTTAGTCAATTTTTAAAAATATATATTTCTAGTTCGATTCTTTTAAGTACAGTCTAAGTAGATGTATTTCCTGCATCCTTTCTCTGTTAAAGCGAGTGTGATAATGTGTTATATACGTGCCTTAGAAGCCCCGGGCTAAAAGTCAAAGAAACTGAAACTTTTTGTTGTTAGAGTGTGATTGCAGCAGCAGTAGCTAGACTTCTCTAATTTCCTTGAAAAAGTCGTTGATGGATGGACAGCTCATCTGTCTGATGGCTTGTCAAGGCAGGCCAGTGAAAAGAGGACCCTAAAGACATTAAGACAAATTTTAAGCCCTTCAATAACACCAAACTAGAAGTTATTTGATTTTCAGATCCAGCCAATGATACAGCATAGAACAGAATTTGTGGAGACTAGACAACACACCTCAGTATATATTGGTGGAGACTAGACAACACACCTCATTGTGAAGGCATTCAACTATTTTCACATAAAAAGAGTTTTGAGATCACACCTCTGATAATTTTGTTTATGGTGAAACATACAGTTTTAAAAACCCAGTTGTTAAACATCTTTGGTTTTATCTGAAACTTAACTAAATGAGGCCCATATGTCAAAAGGGTTTACAACGTGGTTTAACTAAGATTCCAGAGGCAAAACAAATTCTGTTTCTGAGGCTAGAGGCTAGAGTGATATTATTTTCTGTCGGTAATGGGTTTGTCTAGATTACACAAGGTTTTGTCTATTTGTAAAGGAATTTAAAGAAGGATCGAGTTTACATGTATATAAATGGGAAAAGTGAAATGATCAATTTTTAGTACTAGAAATAGGTTTAGTTGTTATAGTACAAATTATCTGGTCATGTATCAAACTTTGTTTGAAAATTGTCTGGAAACATTACTTGAGAGTCACTTTGACCAATTTTAGGTTGGCAGCATTAAGTATTTTTGTTGACCGATTTCGTTGTAAAAGGCACTTAGATTTCATTTCCCGTGGCGTAAAATGCGTGCAGAAGACCAAATGCATGTTTTGCTGCAGTTTGCGTGTGTGTTTGTTTGCATTTTATCCATCCTTTTTACCTTTGTCGATTAAGTACATTCAAATAATTGCCTCTGAACTGAGCTGTTTTCCCGGCCTCGATTAATAATTCTGTTGTTAAACATCTGGTTCTATATTTGCCTCACAAATTTATATGCAGACATTCTGTCGTGAATACAGGATAGTGTAATGTGTTTGTATGGCTATGTGCCTGGTGCTGGGGTAAGATGTTGAATGTCGCACACGAGTATTTTATCATCGTTATGTTGTTTAACTGTGATACTGGATTATGAAGTATTTTCTGTTTACTCCCCTTCTGTGGAATAATGGCCTTGCGAAAAGATCCGACCAGCTTCTGTCTGTCTGTCGTTCTTTCCCACTCTCCCTCTTTCAATGTGCCTCAGTCCTGAGATCGTACGAAGGCACGTTAAGATCACACAAAGACCACAGGTGTGATATACCGATACCGAGGGCATACTTTTAAAAGTGAAAACACGCCATTTTACACAAGACAGACACAGATGTAAGTAAAGAAAGTGGAGAGCGTTGGTTCAAACAATCTTCCAATCGCTTATGAGTGTTTCCACGTGCACTTGTGTGCGTGTGCATATGAGGGCGTGCGCCGGATATACGGATACGTGTTGGTCGGTGCGTGCGTGTTTACAAGCGTGTGAGCAGGGCGCCAGCGTGCGGCCATCGTGATGGGGGTGAAGCTGTAGCAAATGACAAAAATCCCCCCGCCCCCGGCCTGCATTTCATCGCGCTCATGGTCTGCATCGATCCTCGCAATAATCTGGGCGACGATCTTTGAGGAGAAACTTGCTGCCTCTTATTTGTTCATGTCAATTTAATGCATCGCAAAAAAGAAAATACAGCGGCCCTCGCATGCCCATTAAAGTGAATCGAAGGAACGGATCGACGGTGATAAAACGTCTGTTCTTCGACCAAACTCCGACAAGAACAGCAGCAACGAGTGATCCGAAATAAGTGTCTGTCTTCATCAGTTGCCCCTCCCCCACCCCCCCTTTTTTGTCTCTCTCGTTTCTCATAGGTATCAGGCCAGATGTCGCTGGCGAGGTATCTTCCAAAAATGTCCAGTGCATTCATCACCACTCCCATCAACGTCACCTCCCCTCATCATTCATTTATTCGTTTCTTTTCTTTCCTAATTGTTCTGTCTTCCTTTCTTCCTTTCTTCCTTCCTTCCTTTCCTTCTTTCTTTCTTTTCTTTTCTTCCTTCTTTCTTTCTTTCTTTCCTTCTTTCTTTCTTTCCTCCTTTCTTTCCTTCCTTCTTTTCTTTTTTCTTTTTTTCCTTCTTTCTTTCTTTCCTTTTTTCCCTTCCTTCTTTCTTTCCTTTTTTTTCCTTCCTTCTTTCTTTCCTTTTTTCTTTCCTTTTTTCTTTCTTCCTTTCCACGTTTGACCTCGATCAATTATTGAGCACCATGTCTATTTAGATGAGAACGTAGAAGACTACAGTGTGGGACTAGACAGTAGCTCGCTACTTCATCAGATTTAGTTTCCTTTTACTGGAGTCCATTAGATAATTTGCTCGTAAAAGCTTTTCTGCGTGGTTACACTATTGTGTTTCCATTCCTTTGTTTGGAGACGGGTCAGAATTTGAAACAGCCTGTTTGCGATCTGTGTGCTCTGTTTGCACTATCGCTTTCTATTTTCCAGTCATTGCCCAGGCTCGGGTTTACATCGAGGAAATCTGAGACAGGTTTCCCCCGTACATTTAAAATTTATCTGCTACATTTTCCGAAACTGCCTTCTCATTTTTCTTAAGAAAATACACTTAAGAAACTACTTTTCGTTTCAAACAAACTTGCATCTCGATTAATAGAAACCGTTGTTGGTTTATTATAAGTTTTTTTTCTCCCCAGAATTTATACATCACAGACCCTACCAGCGTTCGAGAAAAGCAGCCCAATAACTTTTAAATATTTTGAGGTTATTCCCACTGAGATTTTGTAGATTATGGCAGAGTTCAGAAACACCTGCCATAGACAAGGAGTAATTACGTATAAGGATGTACTTTGGAACAGTCGAATGATTAAGGAGAGTCGCTTGAAAATATAAACGGCAGCCCGTCAAATGGCTTTAGGGCTGAGATAAAACAAGATAATTATCAATATATAAATAAATAAGTGCGGGCAGAAGTCAAATGAACCCACTGAATGAAAGAAAGAAACAAAGAAAGAAAAAAGAGAAAAAAGAAAAGTAAGACAAGACAAATAAAACTCATATGTGAAGGAAAGATATATGTCAATAATATATCTATTTATTCAAAATACCTAGTTTTAAAGTACGAAACAGAATTATTATTAATGCATATCTCAATTGTCTTTGCACGTCGCTAAGTTTTGTATTTTGTTAGTTACACGTGCCCACCCCCACCCCCACCGATGCATGGACAACGGAATTCTTGCGAACAGCTGTAAAATTATGATAACAACAAAATCTGACATACACTTGCAGCTGCAGCTCCTGCTACCATTACAATTGTTATGATTACTATTACATTTTTTTACCATTACGTCTTCGACTAGTTTACAGCCACAGTTACTGTTACAGAGTTCTAAAGCTAAAGGAATCCAAGATGTCAGGACAAGCGGACACAAACCCCAGTTCCGACTGTTACCGTGAATTTCAGTCGTACTGCGTGTCAAAGGCGTGGTTGGTTGGTTGGTTGGTTGGTTGGTTGGTTGGTTGGTTGGTTGGTTGGTTGGTTGGTTGGTTGGTTGGTTGGTTGGTTGGTTGGTTGGTTGGTTGGTTGGTTGGCGCATTTGTTTTGCGTTTACAACAGAACCACCAACTAAGGTTATAAATTATGATAACAAGCAGCCGTTTCTATAAATAGATGTCACGTACAGAGAAAATTCCTGAGCCAGAGACGCGATTTGAACCCGTAACACCTGATTCTAGAATAGTCCGGTGGGCTACCTCCTATAAGACGAACAGTCGTTAACAATGTATTATCTGATGATAAATAATGATGATAAAGCTGAAGCACGTTAAATCCGCAGTGAAATGATTCTTAATAGCAGTTGGGTTGGAATGTAAAACCCTTCTGGAGTTTCACTGGTCATTAATATTACAGCGCGAATCGAAATAGTTATCAGGAACAGAATGAAGTTCCGTTTGTATATAGCAGGCAAGAACGGCAGATAGAAGAACGAATGACCTGACGGACGAACAAATAGAGCGAGAGAGAGAGAGTGCGCGCGCGCGTGTGTGTGTGTGTGTTTGTGTGTGTATGTGTGTGTGTGTGTTTGTGTGTGTGTGTTTGTGTGTGTGTGTGTGTGTGTATTTTAGAAGGCAAATAAAAAAGAGAGAGGTAGTAATCAGAAGCATTTTATCCTAAATCTCACTAGGGTATCGGTGCGTCGGTTCCAACCTGTTCCGTATCGACAAGTGGTGAACCGGTTGCCTCACCCCGCCACCTCATCTTTATCGACCCCCACCCACCCCTATTGCGCGTGCCGACCGTAAGACAGCTTCTCTTTCCTCTGGGTACCCTGCGACTGCACTGAGTCATCGTGCGTGCACTGTGGGGCCACCCGTTAATTGGTCGAGTCTCGCGTCCGGGTGGGTCTAATTGGCGAGAGGCTTTCAGGTGTTCCGGGGATACTTTCACTACCGGGTGCGAAGTGCCATGGCCGACACGAACCTTTAACCTTTGGAGCAGCCGGTGGCGCCCTCTGTCCTGCGACTGCCAGAACAAGCGACAAGCGGGTGTCCGTTAAGTGCAAGCAAGTAATGACAACCTGCCGGCGAGCCTGCGCGCAGCGCTGGTAGCAGCAGACAACGCGAGCTTCGCGGTCTTCTTTACCTGGAGGGGGAGGGGGCTAGTGTGGGGGGGAGGGGACAGCGAAGGTGTTCTATAGTGGCAAGAGTTTCGCACTTTAATTGGCCAGATCCTGAGTACGAATAGACTTATATACGTCGCTATCCGGTGTTTTAAGTGTGGTGATTTTTTTCACGCAAGAGGTAATTGTCTCTTTCACTCCCCTGCATGCGCGCGCTCTCTCTTTTCTCTCCGTGTGTGCGCGCGTGGGTGCGCGTGTGAGCGCGTGTACGTGAGTGAATTCGTCCTTGGCTGGGTGCCGCTTATTGTTTTCGTGCAAGGATACTTGATACCTACAAAAATGCCTCCATTTTACATTTCAAAATTCGATTGAAAGTTGGCATCTGTATCATCATATTTGGAAGCAACAACAATGCTGCTGTTGTTTTTTTCTGATAACGACAACAAGTCGTTTCTCGCGTGCTGTTTAGAGCAGAATCAGTCCTCTAGCACAGTGCATTCGACTGAGTACTATATCTCTTGACAACGCACTTCGAGTGCCTTGTCCTTTAAAATTTAGCGACCCTTTCTTCCCACCGACCTTTCTTACCACTCCCCTCTTCTCCCCCACCCACCCACCAACACATACACCGTCAGTTGTCTCCCGTTAGGACGTATGCACCTTGTCTACCGGCACATCCACGCAGCTGATCCGGACATCATCCACGTCAAACAACTTGCGACTGTCACTACCTGCCTTGTACTCCCCCCTCCCTCTCTGGCCGGCTACCCCTCTGCATCTCCAGCCCCGGCCCCCGTCCTCTCTCGGCGCCTGTAACGGGCTGTCGGCTGCAAACACCAGCTAATGAAGTAAATGATCGGCTATCTGACGGTTAAGCCCGTTTGGCTAAGGGCTAGCTTCAGCTGCCGTCCGAAGAGATTAGAGTGTAAATGCTAACGTGTGCGCATGCGCGCCAGGCATCTGGATGATTGGTTGATGAACGCATTCCGGATTTAGTTATTCCTGGGGTGCATGTGAACGGCAATAAGCGTTCGTATCTCGGTTCATTAGACCGGTGGTGAGACGTATTCAGTCTCTCTTTACGGGGGCTGAACGTTCCACTCCACAAGGGACACAACCCTGACTTTCAGAGAACAGAATGAAGGACAGCCATTAGCTCCAATAAAAATATTTAGAGCTCAAAAGTATTATTTACTTTCCACCGAATAGAATTTTATATGTTGGATCACCTTTAGATTACATAGATATTGTAGAAGTTGTAGAAGTAGCAGCAACAACAGCTGCAGTAGTATTTGTTGTTATTGTCGCTGTTGTTTTAAAAGTGATAGTAACGTAACAACAAAGAAAACTTAGCCAAGCGAGACTTACATAAGACGTTAACGTTTCTGGACATAGCCCGTTCTTCAGGACGACACAGGCAGACCACAAATAACAATAACAAATAGTAACAACAAAAGTGGTATGGCATTAGTGTTGTGGTAGTGGTGGTCCCTCCTGCAGTAGAATCAAATTCAGCTTTCGTTGGTTGGTGCAAATACAGTTCGTGTCGTGTCTGCTGACAGTGGTAATCTACCCCTGTCTTTTAAAGTAGAAGCACATTTTCTACCCCGAGACACTTGTTTTGCCAGTTTGGTGTACGTGTATGTGATGTATGTGTGTGTGCGCGCGCGCGTCTGTGTGTGTGTGTGTGTGTTGGGGAAGGGGGGTAAAAGAAAGATGAAGGTACATGGGGTGGTGGGCAAACGTCCTCAGTGACCTCGCGGTTACACTGTTGTCACGTGGTGACCAAGGTCGTTAATTGCCGGGTAGGTAGGCGATTCGTTCTAAACTAAATCTTTGTCGTCTGTGACAGGAGTTCCTGCGCACACAGCGATACGCATACCAGTCCCTGGAGGATTAAGTCTGGAATGCAGTGTAACCAAGACAATACCTGCTTTTTTTTAAACTGTCAAATATGGCCCACCCTGAAGCAGAATGGATCTATTCCCTGAACCATGTTGCCCTAGAATCGTCAGGACCTGGCCGCGGCTGGGCCTGCATGCGTGGGTAAAATGGCAATTACACTTTCTAATGACTTGGGCAAATAGTCAAACGACAGACGCAAACAGAAGGACGACGGTGTCTCTTTCACTCACCCCTGCCCGAACCCCCTGACCCCCCCCCCAACCCTCCAGTGGTCGGTGTCTGTGCACCAGCAACGTGTATATTAAGTGTCAAGCGTTTGCTGGGACAGAAGGCTGCACACAAACAAAAATTGGGCATTACAGAAAGGACGCCCCTCTCTTTTTGTCGCTTTCCCTGTCGTCATCCATCCATCCATCCATCCATCCATCCATCCATCCATCCATCCATCCATCCATCCATCCATCCATCCATCCATCCATCCATCCATCCATCCATTTCTCTACCTGTCGTCTGTCAAAAGTGCATATATGTAATTATACATCCGGATTCTTCTTTTTCTCAAAATATTATGTAATAACGTGTGCGCCGCAGGATGCACAATTAGGCATAACTGAACTGAATATTTATGTCTTTAAACTATGTATTCCTTTCCTTAGCATTAGTAGCAAAACATAACGGAATATTCAAGAACAGTTTATCTTAAAGGGGAACGAATTTTACTCAGCACCGGCTTTTAGGGCATGGTCATGTGCACTCGTGCAGGCCTCTCGCTTGCACCATTGGATGAAATGTAGAGGTCATGAGGTGCACAAAGGCTACCGGGTGTTTTGCTTGGCGACGTCCGCTTACTAGTTTGGCCCTAATCATGGTGTCACCTTCAACAGCATGCCTGTTTCTTTTTACCTGTGAACAGGTTAATTTGAAATGATGCCTCTTATCAATCCAAATTTGCGCCCTAGCTCGCCAAAACTGGCCACACGGCCACATCTGTTCGGTCTAAAAATGGTTTAATTTGTGTTTGTTCGATTCACATAAAATTACACCTGCAGCTGAGGTGAGTAATTGTAATTATTGTTAAAACCCTGGCAGACACAACCAAGTATATAATGTCCATTTGGGATATTGTGAAGAATATAGTTACTGGTATCTTGATTACAGTTTAAAAAAAAACGTTAAAGTGAGTGAAAGAACTAGTGAATGAGTGAGTGAGCGAATATGTAATGAAGCGAACGAGTGGAGAAAGGTTGGAAAGAATCAGATAATGATAGCGGGAAGGAGGGAGCGAGAACTGATAAAGTTATATACATCTACACTCGTCTATACATGAGACCATACATACAGTCACACAACATACATATGCAGTTATACGTGAACCATATTTGAGCAAGAAACATTAAATTATGAGAAAACCAATCAATCCCATCGTTTTACTGTCATTTCCCATTCGATATTTGAACTACTAAGCATTAAAAAGCATGTATCGTCTACCGGAAGTCAATAAATTTAATCTTTATAGAAATCTATAAATTATCGACATCTTCGTCACCACCACCACCCGACTCTTACCCCACCCCACTGCACCACTACCAACCACCCCACTGCCACAGCTATTGTATTTTTCTCTCTCTTCGTCGTCTGTTTTCGCCATTCCCTTTACTTCTCCGTTTTCTTTATCCTGTCTTGTTTTTCTTTCTTCCTTCTTTCTTCATCCCTCCCTCTCCCCTTTCAATTTTTTCCGTGAAGTTCCTGCCGTGTATCGCCTCGCAGGGCGCCTGCTCCTAGCGTGCTTATCCAACTAAGAACAGCATTATTTTATCAATCATCACCCATTTTCGGAATCAATACAGCAATTGGCCGGAGCAGCAGCTCAGCGATGTAGGAGGAGAGCGGCGATCATTTAATTCCATACTACTCCACATTAAGGCATCGATTAAATTCCCTAAGGCTCTTTTAGTGGAGAGCAAAAACCAAGCGGCTTCCGTGGAACCGAGAGCGCAGGCTTGTGTATGCCTAAGACGATCCGTTTCCACGGCCTGATCCACCTTAAATCGATGGCACCAGAAAGGATGACATTGACCACACAGGCGGGCGCGAGGCGGCGTGTTTGCGCAGACCAGACGCTAATAGCTTTTCTATTGTAATTAACCCTCCTCCATTCTCCTAATAAGCGGCTGCAACACAAAACACTCATATCGTTCTCCTCTTCCTCCAGCCCGCCTCTTCCTCCTCCCATTCACAGCGGATTTCTTTTCCCCCTCCGCAGGTAAAAGCGCGCGGAATGAGAAAAAGAAGAAAGTCTATTTTTCACTCGCTGCTCGTTCCTCTATTTTTTCAACGATGGCAAACACTGGCAGATAAATGAACGATAGGGGGAAAATTGACGTTGTATTTTAAAGGCAATTCCCGATGTTGTCTCCGGCTGCTCAGAGGCAAACAATTAGTGAAAAGCTGTAAATGAATATTCTCCGGCAGCTTCAAGTGCTGGGTAAACAAAGTGGCGTGGCCTTGGTGCACTTAACTTTGAGCGTCTGTACTTGAGTACAGACTGTGATCTGAAGCCGGACTACTTCAGGTTCAAAGGTCTTTCACTCGAGTGGGGAAAAGCGTTTGTGTTATACCCGTGTTCAAGTTTTTTTGTTGTTGTTGAAAGAAACAAACTTAATGACGATTAAGATGGTTGCAGAGTAAAATAGTACAACAACCAATACAATTCCATGGTCATGGTGCATCATTCAGTGCAGAGGATGGATGTTTCTGGAAAGTTCTAACGGCTGTGTGAAGACACACACTATACACACCACACAATAGACAATGAGTGATTGATTACTATAAGCCGTCCTCCGAAGAAACAAAAACAAAATTAAAACACAGAGAACAAAGAAATATGAAGAAGACGGGAATAAAGGAACCTCTTTCGAAAAACAACAAAAGAACTGGAAAGAAAATAAACAAGAAAGAAAAGGAAGAAAAAAAGAAATAAAAAAGAATGAGTGCATTAGAAGGCGGTGAAAAGAAATAACTCCACCCCACCTCCCAACAGAACGAAAGAAACAGAAAACAAAAACAAACAAAAAAATAAAAAATAAAAAAAGGAAAAGAAGGAAGGAAGACGAGGTGGTGTTGGTTGGGGCTTGGTGAAAACACGCTTATTAATCCCCTTTATTTGAATCTTTCAGCTGAAAAACATATTTAAATAAATTCTTTGCTTGAAACATTTAAGAGAAAAACGCTTTATAGACCTTAATCTGAAAACCTTTGAGGGTGATACAGATTTAATAAGGTCTTTGCGTGAAATATTTAAGAGAAAACACATTTATATTCTTAACCCTTTTGTTTTAAACACTTACAGAGAAAACGGGCGTACGACAGAACTGTCAAACGGTGGGTGCACGTAACACACCGGGGTTCCCAGCTCGTAGCTTCGACGATTCTGAATCTTCGTCAGAAACCAACCAGCACCACAGCGGAAGTCATGTGACAAGGGCGCCATGCAGGTGCACGGATGTGGCAAGACAGGACTGTCGGTGCGCGCACGTCGCGTGCAGCAGACTGTCGGACGACAGCCGAAGCGACGCGGAAGCGCGGCAAACTGTAGCCAGGCCGCCTCCCGTGTTCTCCGAGGAGGATTCTCTTGAAAACGTGGTTGTCCCCACGCCCGCGAACGACCCCAGTCGCACTGCTTCCGGTCTGGAACTGGAAGTGGAGCGCAAGGACAAAGAAGACTTCCTGGCGGAGAGGGACAAGGAACTGGAGGAGATGGGGAAGAGAAAACAGCGGCGTTACCGCACGACCTTCACCAGCTATCAGTTGGAAGAACTGGAGCTGACCTTCCAGAAAACTCACTATCCTGACGTCTTCACGAGGTCAGGGTCGCTATAGTGCTTGGTGATCTTCACAATTCTACCCTCCCCTGAATCTTTACTCACCTGTACTTTTACAGTTCTACCCTCGCCTTATCACCTGTATGCTGTCACATTCTCGCTGAACTGACTTTCCCAATTTTTCTGAGTACACTCTCTGATGTGAAAGTTGTGAACTGCAGGTTGCATTTTGCTTTTTTGTGTTATAAGGTCTTAAGAGGACCCTTCTTAACTATATCTCTGAATATTAAATTAACTAACCCTCGTCCATCTTTGTTCTTAACTTTTTGACGAAAACAGGGCTGCTTTTGCATAGGTCTTCTTAAGTATGCAAGAGCTAAGAGTACATGAAGTGGGGGCCAGGCTAAATTAAAAGCGTTTGGCGAAATCTGTGGATAGGGGGGAAATGGGGGAAGAAGAGGGAAAGATGGTTTACTGGAGAAAGAGACAAGATAAAGATTTTTCAAACAGTCTCTACTGTAGGGCCACAGTAGGATAAGCAGACAATCACATATAGAGGCAGGCAGGTAGACAGACAGGTGCATAAAAATAGTTGGAGGAATTAAAAGGAGATGAGAAAAAAGGCAAATAGGCATTTATAGGCAAACAGGCAGGCAGGCAGGCAGGCAGGCAGGCAGACAGACAGACAGACTCAGCTGTCTGTGTTTGACATTGTAAAAGCTGACAGAAATAAAGACTACTATAATAGAATGTATTGTAAAAGTATTCCCTTTATTATATATATATATATTGTAACTGTAGTTTTGCTAAAAGCAATTAACAGCACAGATATAACTTGTGAACACATGGCGCAGGATGAAAATGTTATTTTCAAACTCGTTGAATACAGTATTTCCAAAGTCCGTGGTTGGAAAATATAAAGGTTACTGGCTTGCTGTGAGAACAGACGCCTGGATGATCTGAGCTGCTAACTCTCTTCTTCTATGGCAACGTGCTGTGGAAGGATCTCTTTCCTGGCAAAGTAGCAAAAACATGTATACTCTACGCACGACTGTGCAAAACCCCAGAGGGGCATGGCATTCACACACTAATATTGACAATGGTTTAGCTGGGGTACGGCCTCCGGTCACAGAAACGTTTAGCGTAATGATCGGCAACACGCGGTGACATCAGCATATATAATCAAACTCTTTGACGCCCCTTCCGTCCAGACACCACACCCCCAGCCCCACTTTAAAACCACCTTGTTGCTGCTTATGCTCCTTGAACCCCTTTTCCGAATACTCTAGTTCGCAATGGAAAACACGGCCACAATTCGGTTAGAACAGCCTTTTGTCGCAAATTTTCTTTGGTGACAGGTCCACAAAAAGTTGGCGACTTGCCTTCAATTGGCCGCAAGTCGCTTTCGTGCCGCGTGCAAATCGATCAGGCGCTTGCGTGCCGTCTGCAAACCCGACCTGTATCAATGCGCCTGCCATTGTTTTTGGGCAAACAGGAAATCGGATTTTGGCCAACGTGGGCCAACAATAATGGCAAAATGTTGGCGAGAAAGCGTGTTCTCGCAGCCCTAAGCTCAAATTTGCACGCCAGAGATTAAAAAGCTCTCCCTATTTATCTGTAACTGGCCCGCTATTTACAGGGACCGGAGCAAGGGGAAGAAGGGCAGCGGAAAATCAAACATGGCGGAAGGGCGCTGAGATGGCTGTTGCTGCCAGGATGCAAACATAGTGCAAGCCGGTCTCCCTAAAGCCTTTATCTAAAAGCATGCAATCCTTTTGTCTCAATCAATCGCCAGCCCTTTCTCCTTGTTTCTCTAAACGTTAAGAGCAGGTGTCATTAATATCAGAGGGCAACTTTAAGTCCAATGCTTAAGTTCTGCGGCTGTTCTCTTTGCTTTAAGAAATTGTTATTGAAAGTAGCCTGGAAGACGTCATTTAAAGAAGAAACAAAATTTTACATCACAAAACATAATTTCGGCGCTTCACACTTGAAAATAAAACGGCATGTTTACGCGAGAATTTATTTGTTTGACAAAAATGCAGATGTTTATTAAGTTCAAAAAATTATTTTTGTGAGAGTTTGCTTGTCTTCTTCCTGGTTTTCGTTTATAGATTTCTAGAAATGTCGTGATCGTTGTAAGATGTTTTCAAGTTCAATTTGAATCTAATAGTTTGCCTAAGGAAAAAAATTGTTTTCCTTGTGCAGCAGAACTTAAAATCAGAAACTGCAATTATAGCCATAAAAAAGGGAGAACAGTTTATCTACGTCACTGGCTTTGATTTTAATTGTCCTTCATCCTGGCCCCAGTTTTATGTCAGATCGGCAGATGTCAGCACAGGATGTACAAAAATAGCCTGCAGTGTGTCATAACAGCTATCTGTTTTACAGAAATTAGTTTTCCGAAACAGCTCCGAATCTTTTTACTTTTAGAAATAAAACGAAAAAACCCCACCACCGAAAATACCCCATCCAGTAAATTATCTACACGAAAATTTTCTCGAGAAATCCCAAAATTATCTACACGAGAATTTTCTCGAGAAATCCTACATCTACTTTCCAGTTGCCATAAACATTGCAATTAAAATTATTTGAGTTACATTTATTGATGGGGGTGGGGGTGTGGAGTAATGGTTCATGACTTTATCCTCCCTTTTATTTGCAATCTGTGGTCAGAAATATACAAATTTATTCCGATTTTTTGATTGTCAGAAGATCACTAAGAAGATTCTATCTTTCTTTCTTCCAGTCTGTGTTAAGCCACTGCCTTGATGCACGGAAGTAGATATACTGGCACATTAAATCAAAAGTTATGCCCTAACATTTTTTGTTCGAGTCAGAAACCCGAAAACGTTTCTATCACCCTTAAAAGTAAAGAGGGCATACATGAAACTAATCGGGGATAAAGCTAATAAGGAACGCCTTCGGAAGATCTCGGACACTGAGAAAATTAAACTGTGGGGTACCAGAAGGAAACCAAAGTGTATATTTGATGAGTAAACTTTTTTTTAGCAGCATTTGTTCTACATTGCCCCCACCCCCTCCCGTGCATTGTTTTTTATGTAGAAATCCCTGTACATGTGTGATACTGGGGATACAGACATGATATGAGCGACGGTGTGTGTGTTAACTTTGGAAATGTGTTTAGCTATGGGCCTGATCGTCTCAGTTTCTCGCATGAGATTGTTTTGTTGCCGTGTGTAACAGTCATGCTTCTTTGCTTGTGTGTTAAACAGAGAGGAGCTTGCCATGCGGATAGACCTGACAGAGGCAAGAGTACAGGTGAGTTGAACGTAATGCGTGCGCGAAACTCTCACTCACACACACACACATACACGCACGCACGCACACACACACACACATCTCGCACATACACGCATACCACGATTAACCTATTAATTGTATTCCATCGATTAATAGGCAATCCGGGTCAGACAGACGAACGAACGGACGGACAGCGAACGAGTGAAAGAGTGAGAAACAGGAGAAATAAAGGGGGAGGGGGGA
>SMGT01006179.1:71832-107047 GCA_004794575.1 Lanistes nyassanus
GGGGTTGGATGAGAAGTAGGAACGCTAAGATGGGGCTGGATTTTGAGGGGTGAGGGTATCGGTAGTTTCGGGGACAGTGAGCAGTGAGGAGTGCGGGAAGGTGAGACATCGATAAGGCTGGAGAAGTCCCCGTGAACGAGGGGCAGGGGGGCAGCTCAGGGGACAACTAAGGGGAAGGACGGGACGGGGGAGGGGCGAGGGAGAACGATAGGGAGGGGTCGTGTTTACCTAGACGGCAGACCCCGAGCCCCTGGGGCTCGCCCCGCCGGCGTGTGGCCGTGTTTTAGCGTGTTTGTGCGTCGGAAAGCTGGACAAACGTTTAGTAGCTTGGTGCAGACGCCAGCAAGCGTGTGCACATGGCATCCCGCCGGGCCAACAACAAAGGTCGCCTCTCGCATACACGCAATTAATCAATAGACTAATTATAAACTCAAAGGATGCTTCCACTGGAAGTTCCCAACAATTATTATCTGTCATAATGATCGTATTCTATGAGATGTTGTAAAAGGACCTAACAAAGAAAGACAGAGAAAATGGAGAAAGAAAGAAAGAAAGAAAGAAAGAAAGAAAGAAAGAAAGAAAGAAAGAAAGAAAGAAAGAAAGAAAGAAAGAAAGAAAGGGGCGCAAGTGGGGACGGAGGGGCAGCAAGAAAAACTAACACTATCTCAATTGTCATACCGCAGGACGTGGGGGACAGCTGTCGAGGCCTTGTGCTCCACAAGGAGAAAAGAGGACTGTATTAAAACTAAATTAATTCATATTCTTTGAAATTTATTTCTCTACAAGCACAGCATCGTTTTCCCATCCATGCCCCTTTCCCATCACCTCTTAGAAATGTAGAGCCTTTTACTGAGATAAAAAGTGGACATATTGTGTGTGGGAGGAGGGGGAGTGCGCCCGCGCGCTTTCATGTGAAATCAATTTAGTAGTTCACAAGAACTTTTCTCAGAAATATTTTCTGCTGTGCGACCCTCTTCTAAACTTTCAGGTTCATGAAATCCGCTGACAGTGGTTTAGTCTGGGATACACCCTGGAACATGGGCGGATGCTCCGGAGACCGGTGTCTGTATGCTGGTCACTCCAACCATAGCCTCCCAATGTCGCGTGCAGTAGTTTGTCGCGCCACTCCCTGACAACAAGGCGAGGGCAGTAGACTTTGTTTGGAGGTCAAATCAAGCTTTGACGACCCGACAGCTAACCTTTGCCCTTTCCGCCACTAAACCAAATTTCCTTTTATTCCGTCTGTCACCAGAAGGTTGACAGACAGACAGACAGACAGACAGACAGACAGACAGACAGACAGACAGACAGACAGACAGACAGAGTTTCCTATAAATGAGAATGCTTTAAAAATTCTATTTCGTATTTTAAGATTAGTCTCACAGTGACATACGTAGAATGGCCACAAAACTTAATGATTTCTTTTTTGACTTCCGTCAGGCAGCGATTTGCTAATTTTTTGTTGATTGGCACCATACGGTGTCCACGGGTTGCTTTTGGGGCTATAGTGTCGTCAACACCATCTTTTCCTCACCGTGATGGATTAGTTCTGTGGGATGTTTTCTTTCCCGGCCGCTTCCCTCCCTTCAGGAAGCCAGACACCTTCCCATACTTCCTCGTTGATTATAGGCTCACAGTACGCACTGTATGAATGAATATATCTGGACGAATATCTCTGATAATTTTTTAATCCTATTTTGCTTCATGATTAGTTGCTAGTCATTACTGAACAGTAAACTGCAACATCGGAAAGACTGCTTCCACAACTCCCCCAAGAAGCCCTTCGCCATGGAAGAAGTGCAAGTCATTGAAGCACTGTGAAAACTCAAGCAGTGCTGTCACTCTAAGCAGTCAGGCACTAGACTTCTTCCCAACCACAGCAGGGGTCCGACAAGGTTGCTTTGTGTCATCTATGTGAGACCGTACCCTCCACAAGCACACATATTATCCCCGTAGGAGATGGGAGCTATCTCCATCCTGCACTTCGACCTTGCGATGAAATCGACCTTCTGGCTGGCAGCAGCCAAGAACTAAAGGCGCTGACATGCTTGCAGCTGGCCGATCCCATGGCCTTAAGGAAAGAGAGTAAAAGAAACACGCATTAAATGCTTAAAGATCTACTTGAAATTAAAACGAAACTGTGAGCCAAAAGAACTTTATTAGTACATGCTAAACGCAGAATTGACTGGTTAGTCTCTGATTCTGTCAAAAGGTATACTGAAAGTTGCATTGTTTCGATCGCTATATTGTTCAAGGGAGAGAATCGACTGAAAAGGTACCATCGCTTCTCTTCCCTGAGTGTGACGTTGTGGTGATGAACAATGGCGCGAGCTTGTTACGAATCAGATGCATCAGTTGACCTTTCATGTGGTGAAGAAACATTTGTTGTAAATGATGAGAGGTAGGGCAGTGCACGCTTTTTATTTGCACCCTACTAATTCGAACTCGAGTTTTCTGAGGGGATGACAAGAAAGGATTAGAACAGCAAAGGAGGAAGGATTCATTGTGTCAACGATACGTACGTAAGTCACAAAGAACCGATGTGGGTATGTTTTTGTCTTCTGCATGAACTTTCAGAAGTCGCAGTGTTTCATTTATTTGGGATGGCAATAAACTGGAAGGAAATTTCGTCACTAATTGTAGAGTTGCAACAATTATTAGTGCCAATGTTTTATAATTGTCACGGACAATAAATTGAATAATTTGACTTCCAAATTTCGTTTTCAAACAATATTTTTGTTTTCATGTGCAAGAATCCAAATAATTTTCTAGTTGTGTATCATTATTAAATGCAATGTCAATCATTGTAAATCCTTGCATTATTCAGAATGTGTGGCTTCTTTTTTTGACATCACTTTTAGAATCATACATTACAAGCTATTTAAATTCTTGGTGCCAGCTATTGATGGCGTGGACAAATGAGGGGTGAAGTAAGTTTAGTAACATGATAAAACTAGTACAGCAATAAGTACAAATCCTACATTTTCATTTCTTTGCAGCCGATGATTGTTGGATGATTGTTCCATGTTTGCGGGGCTGGCTTAGAGATGTCGGAGTGATGCTGCCTGCCTGTGCGGTCTTGGAGTATGTTTCAGTGTAACACAGTGCCAGATAAAGATAAATAAATCCTTGTCACTTTTGGAAATTGTCTCAATGTTTTTAATGTTGTCTGCAGTCAGAGTGAGGGAGTCTGTCGCCAAACATTGAAGGTGAAGTTATCAATGGTGATTTGACAGACAGGACAGTATGTGGAGACTTACACTTCTGATTTGACAAACAGGACAGTATGTGGAGACTTACACATCCGATTTGACAAACAGGACAGTATCTGGAGACTTACACATCCGATTTGACAAACAGGACAGTATGTGGAGACTTACACATCCGATTTGACAAACAGGACAATATATGGAGACTTACACATCTGATTTGACAAACAGGACAGTATGTGGAGACATATAAATCTGATTTTTTCCTGCTTCTATGGGTTGTTGTGGTTTTCTGCTTTAGTTTCCAGGCCATCACCACCCACCCAAAAAAAAATGAAAGCTGAAGATCTAAGTGACAAAACAAGCATGCATGATTTATTAATTTACCATTACTTATTCTTGAGGAATAAAGTGTTATCACATGTCAAATGTCAAACATTAGTCATTGTGCTAGAGATGTTTCATTGGTATCAGCATTTCATTCTCTGTAGTGATGCAGGATTGTGTGGCTTGCTGCACGAGCACAGAAGGGTGGAGTGGTCTGTGTGGATCTTAGAGATTTTCCTTTATGTCAGACTTTTTTTTAGACACCAGCTGCAGAACATGTTCCATCAACATCTGCAGATGATCTGCAAAAGCAAGAGTTTAGTGGTGTCTGCATAAATTTACAGAAGTTTTAGTGAGTTATCTACAGTACAGATGACCCGTACAAAGAAATAAAAGGTCCAGAACTAGTACAGGAAGTAGTAATTAGTTTTTACTAAGAAAAGGTCAAATAAAAAAATACTAGTGGTGTATGTGTGAGAGCATGAAAGGGATTGATATCTCGGAGAGAGATGTACTTCATGCAAACAGGTGCAAATAAGCAAACACACTGAGCAAAAGCCACTAACAACATTTTTCTATCATTCACTTATGTCATTACATTCCTCAAATTGTGCCTTTGCAATGAAAAATGTAAACAAAATGCATTAGGAATGTGGAACTACTACTGCACTTGTCCCACCTGTGCAGGTGAGTGGCTGTGAGTTCCTCAGGCCTGTAGATGATGGCACACAGTCATGATCATCTTTGTCTGTTTCTTCTACCACCTCTACCATGTGAATTTTCTTGTTTATTTGCCGTTATTATCTGTTTTCCAGCTCCTGGAAGGTCACTCACATCCCACTGTGTGCATAAGGCGCAACATGGTGGCTGACTATATTCCCATCGCATGCCACAGATGTTGATGAACAGAAATTCAAAACCAAAGTCTCTTACAGGTCAGTGAGTTTGTGCACTCACACTTTTCCACATGTTTAACTAACCCACCAGTCTGTCCTCTCCAGCAACTTATGCAGACTCGCATTGCTGCTGTAAATGCCAAGAAACAAATTCCCTTGCTGAGTTTATGAAGTTTATGCTGTTAGAGTTACTCTGACCAGAGAAAAACATTGAATTTTATCATGGTGCTTAATACAATGACCATCACAGTCTCCAGTTATCCTTTATCCGATATGTTAATCCCATTTCAAATACTTTAGTCAGTCTTTACTTGCAGATTTAGCACACAGCTGAAGTGGCAAAGTTCCTATTTATATTGTATTTACATTTTTTTTCACCAGGTGTGGATGGATTTGTGTACATTTGCTTCTCACTGTTTTCAGCCTTTCCTTTGAACATCCAAAAGTCTGCAAACAAATGAGGATGCATACTTCTTTGCCGACTTCAATTTCTAGTGCTTCTTATTCTAAAACTATATGTCTCCCCATCTTCTAAAAATAAAAAGCCCAATTGACTAAAAATTCAGCTTCAAATGTGTTGTCAAATAAGCTGAAAAATATACCTAAAAATTTCCCCAGTTTGACAGCATTTTCTAAAATTTGACGTCGGTAATGGCTCTGGCTCAAGCCCTTCCATTTCGTCCGTGGTTATCACACTCTTGGTTCAGAATCTGGTTCTAATGTGTGATTTCTGTCAGAATCTAAGAACACAGCTAACAACGACACTTGTCTGTTAGACTGTCGGTAATAGCTGTATAATTATTTTGCTCCATTTTACACTGTTTTACAGTATTTCAAAGTGTCCAAATAGAAAGTTATATCGTCTTCTCTTTGAAGCCTCCACCAACACAGGGAGGAAGAAATACCCAATGTAATTTTTTTCTTTTCAAAAATAATCCCTCTGACTTGGCAGTGCGCGGACTGCATATAGGTCCCGCTGCTGAATTCACGGCTGATGCAGTTGCTTCTAGAAGCATACGATTGTGACTGAATGAAGAAGAGACAGATGAAAATACTACGGCGGTTGTGTAGGCTTCTATGTCCCCAGTTGTAGCAACATCGAATTCAATCCAGAATCTGACTAAAACGTGTGCAGTGTGTATTCAGTGCCAGTCACACATGTACGCTCGGCTACTGCACAGTATAACAATCATCAATAGATTTTTTTTTGTTTCTTCACCCCCGATTCACATCGCGGGTCGTCTGCTGCTCCCATGCCCTTTGCGTAGTGTGACGTCATAGCTTTAAGGTCAAGGACGCGTCGTTTTGAACGTGATGCCCGGAGCCCTATAGGGGTCTTTTATTTACTACGTGATATATTTGTCGCGTTCTAACCCTTTATATTTAGTGCGTTAACTATAAAGAATTTTGTCAATAAAAAATTCACCTTTAATATCGGACTCTCCACAAAAAGCTATGCCAGATGCGTACATTTTACGGGAGCTCATGAATGACAGTTCATATTTCATAGGACGCATGTCGTGTGGAACAAAGTACCGACTTCACAAAACAGCCTGTACCATAACAACCATACACAAACCATCCCCGTACTTCTACATAAACTATGCACGGGTACTTTGACACTACCAATATGTACCACAAAAGGATTTTTTAAAAGTAAAAGGTTAATAGTTTGACCAGTCGGGGTTTAAAGTTACTGGGACACCTGGACTTCACAGCAAAAACACATTGCAATTTTCTTTTTAAAAAAATTAGGCGTATTTATGGCTGCTGCGATTGATTTCTCACTGTTTATTAGCCTTCGGTGATCAACTCATCACACTGACGTTATACTGTGCCTATTCTGGAAAAATGCACGTGAATCTGTACGTTCCCATGCTCTAGCAGCCGCCTTTGCAGAACGAGATAACAGCGAGATTTGCACGAGAGTCCTGACGTCAGACAGAGGAAAGCCAGTAGTGTGTCATCTGCCGATCCTCTCCGTGACGTCACTTGCGGGCTTCGAGATTTCCTTCAGAAGACGAAAAAAATGTTACATTAATAGATTATGCTAGCATGTTTTCTTGATATTAAATAAAAATAGTTTTCACACAAAAAATGGGTTTACAGCAAACAGTATCTTGTAAAACATAGCAATAGGTGGCTGAAGCGCTTACTTGCTATTTTGTGTCCCAGTGCCTTTAATCAATAAACATTAAAGTAAAGTTGACATCAAACTCAGGAAACGAAACTTAATGTAGGATTTTTTCTTTTTATTCCGGGGGTAAGAGTATAAACTGCACAGGGAAAGGAGAGGGTATTTCTTCCTAAAACGACAGAATAATTATGTAGGATTAACGTTATTTCTTTATAAAAATGAGAGAAATAATTGGAAGATCTTTCCCCCAAAATAAAATATTGATCAAAATATTGTCCCAGCAAGGCAGTATTACTTTAAAAAGGGTGCCTTTTAAATTAATTAGGCTTTTCTCTCGAGCAGAAAGAGGATTAGTGGGTTATAAGGCTCCTTTCTCACCCTTACACTCAGCAATGGAGGTATTAAGTTATATAAATGCAACTTGTTAAATCTTTAAGGGGGCCGACTAATTTCGAAATTAACGATTTTAATCAAGTGTCTGCGCGAAATTATAATATTTAAATAATATGTAATATTATTAATACTAGAGAAATTTAAAGGCGGGCTCATCCTTTAACCGTTTAGAGCGCAAAGTTAAAAATGTGTTCCTCTCCAGCATATGCTGACATTCGCATGAAGCGTTAGACAGTTTTTAATCTTTTCTAGACGCGTAAAGTGCTTATAGACAAAACGTTCAGATAATGTTCATTCGGATTAGATCGAGTGGGTGGTAACTGGTTGTCCTAGGGGCTGGATCTACCATGCAGCCTGCTTCGTTTTCTTGACCTTTCGCCTTGATTTAATTTTCGTTCATTTTCCTTTTCTTCTCCTACTTCCCGCATAAGAAAATACAAATCATAATTGACACCGTTCCATCCCTGGTATAGGAATTAATTCTTGTTTGCCCGTGGGATTGGGGTGTACTCGGAACAGTTCTCTAAGTGGAAGAGGCCGTTTCGCTTGGTTGCACAGCAGATCGACGTACAAGCCATTCTCATTCAGCGACAAGCAGGTCGAGCTGATTATCACTGAAGGAGAACGGCTTGTAGGTTTTGAAGGATAAAGATTTCACTAAGTCATATTAATCCGATTTTTGTAGGATGTCTGATCCTTTGTAGTATTTCGAGAGACGCTGGATTAAAAAACGAAAATAACTTTTTGCACGGAAAGTCTAAATAGCTGCTTTGGAAACCTCAAGATTCGCGATAAGCACTGGGTGTAAATACCTACTTAAGCAGTCAGTACAGAGTGTGGCAGACTCGAAGGATGACGCGAAAGAATGAAAGTTATGAAGATGGCAAAGACATAATCGCACAAGAATTTCTATAAAGGAAACAAAGTTACTGATACACCACTGCACTGAGCTTATTTCGGTGATGGAAGAGGAGATTGAAAACGATCCAGGCCCACAGAAAAGAGGTTTCATACACCCCACTCGTCTACTATCTAAAAGCAGGTCACGGATTAAAGTTATCTCACCCTTACTGACCTTGTCTTAACTCTAAGGTTGACTTCATGAGCGTTCGTAGCTGCTCTTCCGGTCGTAAGAGCGGTCTAAAGCCCCGTTCATCCTATTTATTTTACGTGCAAGTTTACGTATGAGCAGGAGATTAGAACACTCATGCCAGCCATCCCAAGTTTGTGTCTGTATGTTTTACCCATGTTTAATATTATGCCCGTTGTTTTATTGTTTTCTTATTCTCAATGTTTTGATGGTTGTGATTATTTATTTATCGCTCTACTTTGTATTTATAAATGTTTGATAGTGTGCCACTTTAAAAATTTATTAGCATTTTCGTAAGTTTATCTACTGTAAAGTGCAGTGCGCCCTCCATAACCCTGAGATGCCACTATGATGATGATGAATGATGGATGATGGATGATGGATGATGATGATGCAAACACAACTTAAAAATTACAGTAAGGACACAACCCATTCCCATCGCTTTGGAGACGGTACGCCAATAGAAATTTGCTGCGGCTGACATCGCTTTGGGGGGGAGTTTACTGGTGTTTGCTTATAGCGGAATCATTTTTCTATCGAGTTCCTTCCCTTAGACCACAAAATACACGACTTCGAAACTCTAGTCTCGGAACCACGCGATCTTGATTCGTAGTTTGGGAGACAATCCCGAGCGCCATTTTTCTGCATTCATTTTTTATATACTTTACAAACCAGCCATTTACACAAAATTCACACTGGATGGATTTCAGGTAGGAACCTTTTTTTTAAAAAAAATTCTTTCCCCCTGAGTTGGAATGATGTTTTTATCGCTCACAGTTTTTTTCTACTTTTTTTTATAAGAGACATAGTGACCACGGGAAGTC
This sequence comes from Lanistes nyassanus, assembly GCA_004794575.1. Taxonomy (NCBI): domain Eukaryota; kingdom Metazoa; phylum Mollusca; class Gastropoda; order Architaenioglossa; family Ampullariidae; genus Lanistes; species Lanistes nyassanus. The sequence goes on from SMGT01006179.1 coordinate 80,709, forward strand.
ATGGCCTAACATGCGACAAAACCGTCTAGGCGTGTACAGTGCATATTATAGTGACTCAATCTAAAACTCAATAGTAAGTAAGTACTATTTAATGGGAGACACGCAGCTTGAACAAAAAGTTATTTATTCTTTTAAGAACTTGATTTTTCAGTAAAACTTTGTAATTAGTCAGATGTTCAGAAATTGATCTTTGGAAACACGTAGATTACTGCACTTGCGGTAGCTTGCAAGCAGGATTTATTTCAGTCGTGCCGAAATCTATTTTATTTTTTGGAGTTTACAGAGGCGTCAACAGATAAAAACATTCCGATGGGACATACTAAAGGCCATACAAAAGACATGTTAAACGCACACTAAAAACACATTAAAGGGACATAAAGGGTATATTGAGGACATATTAAGGGCAGTACACACGGTCATAATGTCGGTACAGAAGAAAAATTGACTATTACAACTTTGACTAGATTTACCAGGATCAAGACAAGTAGCAACAGGGCCTTTTTGTACAGTCATTTAGTTGACAGACTAGAAGTATCGGATGAGCGGAAGAGACGGGGTGAGATGGGAGGGGGAAAGAGCAGAGAGAGATTTAGCTAATAAACAGAAGAACGTGCTAGACAAAGAGGATCTTCTGTACGAGAAATTCCCGCGCACATTGTCCGTGAATGCCTTCATATTGGAAGCACAATGATAAACCCGAAAACACACGACTTTCGTCAAACTCGCTTCGCCGCCCGACAGTGGTGCAATAGTTGTTGAGGGGGGGGGGGGCAGGGAGGGGGGAATGGAACCCAAAGCAATCCACCATCTTTGCTGTGTGCGTTATGGCGCTCGCATATTCCCTATATGGTTTTGTTTAATTGTCCAGGTGGCCTCCCACCGGCTGGTCAAACAAGCGCCGCGGCTGCAGCAATGACCGGACCTCACCTGATGTGCCAGGAGGATGCTGGGACATCCGCTTCCTCAGGTAACCTCTTCAGCTGGCGTGCTGATTTTCTCACGTTAGACACTGCGTGTTTTGTTTGGCCAGGCCTCGCCGCGATCATCCCTTTTTTGCCCACGACCCCTCCCCTTCCCCTTTCCACCCTCTGCCGGAGATCGGCGTCATGGCTGGATGCATCGGGAGCAAAGCTGGTTGTTGAAGATCCTTCTGGGCTGGTTCTGTTGGCAGAACAATTGCAGTGGGTTGGGTGGTTGTGGGAGGTGGGGATGAATGTGTGGGAAAGAATAATCATCATGGTTAGAGGGTATTGACAGGGGCCTTTCCCGTTGGGTTTCAGAAAACAAAACAAAACAATAACAACAAAAAGTTATCACTTCTTGACAAACATCATTCTTTAAACCGTAAATAATTATTGTTCATAGAACGTTCATGACTAATATTTTCTAGTCTTCTAGTTTTTTTGGGGGGAAGCGGAATGTGGTTAGAGCTCGGGTTCCGAACCCGAAAGGGCGGCCACAGGCTGGTTCGAAACCCGTGCTCCTCAACACACTTACCCCAATTTACCCAGCTTTGAATGGGTACGGCAGGGACAGGAGATGCCGGCCCACGTAAGTCAGGGGACCTACTCTACCATTGCCTTTTCGTGTTGTTTAAATTGGGGAAAATAATGTTTTGCACAACACGTTTTCTATTTTTGCCAACCTTCTGGGAAGCTAATGGCTCGAACATGTATGGCTTTAAACCTTTCCCTGTGTCTTCAATTTCTTCGAAATCTGAGAAATCCGACGAATCGCAAAATGATTCTGAGGAACTCATTTTGAAAAGTTAGGCTCTGGTCTGGACTGAACAACACTCGTAGATCGCGTTTTCTGTCCGCTACGTCACTTCCGGTTGTCTGCTCCGTAGGTAAAGTTTTCGGCAATCTCCGGAGCGGGCCCGACCCGAAAGCTACACTTTAAGGGAAGGTAAGGCAGGGACAGGAGATGCCGGCCCACGTAAGTCAGGGGACCTACTCTACCATTGCCTTTTCGTGTTGTTTAAATTGGGGAAAATAATGTTTTGCACAGATGGTTCACCTTGATTTACCACTCCGCGAGCCAAACTCACGCAGAATAAATAAGTTTCGTGATGTTCCAAACCCATTCGCTTCCCATGAATTTAGCGACAGGAAGCTTCAACAAAGACCATTTCACTGAAAGCCCCCTTCTCACATCATTAATTTAAAATGATTGTCCACTGATTCCATCAGTCGTTTCAATGTGATGAACTAGAACTGATTCCAGAGGCCTATCCACCTCTTCGCGCATCCAGCCATTGATCATTAAGCATTGGTCGGTTTTCATTCATTCATTCATTCATTCATTCATTCATTCATTCATTCATTCATTCATTCATTCATTCATTCATTCATTCATTCATTCATTCATTCATTCATTCATTCATTCATTCATTCAAGCGTACATGTCATTGTAGTCCATTTATCCTTTCACCCATCCGATCATCTGACCCGACAGTATTGATATATGGAACAAAAATAGATTTTCCAGAATAATTTACTTCTTTTAAAAAAATCAGAACAATATTAGCGCCGTCTCCGTGATTATTTTAAGTTTTAAACTATTTGCTGTGCATATCCTGCCACTTCGACATGCAAACAGAAGGGGCTTACTCGCGGGGGAGCGAGGCTAAAGCGACGCGAGACGTGACAGGTAAATGAATATTGACAAGTCCTCACTTGATTTCTCGCGCCCTCGGCCTATCGAGCACGTTGGTCTTAAAACGCCTGTCGACATGTGCATTGTTATGCGCTGACGGAATCTCGTACTGTCATCAAGGGGACAGCACTGCCAACGACACCGCAATTGATAAATCGCTATGATCAGAGATGATAGGCCGTACCTGGCCCCATTAGAGATGACGCTATCAGACCTTCTTTCTTTTTCTTTCTTTCTTTTTCTTTCAATTTCTTTCTCTCCTTCCTTTCCTTCCTTTCTTTCCTGTTTTTGATATTCAGCTTGTATCAGTGATAGAAAACAAACCGCAAAGTACACTACGTTATATGACTCCTTATTTACATTTTTCAATGGAGGGAGGTCTGTGCTCATTAGACGCTGAAAGAAATTAATGGTCTCCGGAGGACAGGTTCTGGGCTTTCGACAATTAGATCTACGATGTATTTCTTTACTTTGCGCTCATGCACACATTCAAGCACGTACTTAAGAAAGTACGCAAGTACGTTCGTATATCTGTGTATATAGTGTGTACGCATGCGTGGGGAACTGTCTGTCACTAAGTTGTTTGTCTTCGGCATTGTGGCTTCATCGCTGGTGGTGAGATCAGCTCCAGTGAGAGGTGAGCCAGAACGTCAGAAAACGTTAAAACATTTGAACTGGACCCAGAATGCAAACATTTTTGTCAAAACGTCTCTTGCCAGATACGATAAAAAAAGTAAGATCACAGTCTTCTTTCTCGAACGTACAGTTGGTCAAGAGATTCATCTACGTTTACATACATTGGCCAAGAGAACTTGTCGATTAAAGTGTCTGCTCGTGTCTAGTTTGGCCACATTAGGAAAACCCACTTAAAAGCAACGCGGGGAAGTCCATCGCTTCGTGTATTCTAGACTGGATTATATTATTGAAGGTGAGATTTATATTCTCTCCTAAAGGCGATTCAGCTGACGTGTCAGTTTAGACCAACAGACGTTTGGCACGTGTTTAACCTGGCGAATCTTCTTTGGTTCACTCAAGACTAACTTTTGTGCATGGAAATCTTAAGAAATTAAAGATCTGTTATTTGATAAAATAGTCATGGCATCACTTTGAGAACTACCGCTCGAGAACAAAAAAGATTTTTATTTTATGTGATTGTCTGTAAAAGAGTCTTTGTGTTTGGCTGCTAAAATAGAAAATGGGGGAAAAAGAGAGATGCAGCTGCGATCTAACATTACTTTTGTGACCTTTCAACCCTCCCCAAAGTATGGCTCTCGAAAGACATAAAATATTCTGTTCTGGGAACGTTGAAACAAGACTCTAAATGATTTTTTTTCTGACGTAGATGCAATACGAGAATACTTCAAGGCTATGAATGGGTTATCTTTGTTCTTTTCTCACAGCGGATTTGTTTTTTCCACTGTTTCTTCCCCCCCCCCTTCCCTCGGTCTTCACCCACATGCGCCAGCGCCTGCGTATGTAAATAAAAGAAAGTGTCTGCTTATCTTTAACGTTAACAGAAGAAAAGTCGAAAAATTGACAGTTGTGTATAGCGGAGTTATCTGTTATAAAGTTTTGATAGGTCTAAAACAATGTGTATACGTTTCCTGTCTGATTTCCAGGAGTGGCTTGCATGAGCGTTCGTTTCTACATGTCGAGTCACGGGAGGCATCCTAAGGCTCGTTTGAATTGTGTATATTACGTCCGCTTTTAAGTATGAACGGATCGTGTTGTAAGAAAATGAGATGGGTAGAAATTGTACTGATATGGGGGGGGGGGTGTTTTTAGACGGATTTCCTGAGGGTAGTTTCAGCAGTAGGTATTACCAGATCTGGTGGGGAAGGGAAGATTTAAGGATATTACACTTGCAGCCCATAAAGGACGCGTGAAAACCACATCTTTGGATTTTGCAATTGTGGTGACTAAAATTAGTTCTTTCGATCGCATGAACAAAGCTTACATCAGGTTACAAAGACCGGAATGATACTTTAGACCGAGTCCCCCATACAGTTCTTGAGACTTTAGTGTGATTTCAACCCCACATGGTATGGTGATTCCAGTGACATGGTGATTTCAACCCTCAATTGGTGTGGTGATTCCAGTGACATCTGCAGAGATCTCTTGTATGCAGCTTCCTTACAAATAATCTGAGTCATGGATTTTATTACTTCTTCCTGGCTGATAGCTTCATCTTTAGATTTGCAACCACCAGGTGAAAGTCACGTCTGATGTCTGGTTCACGCTTGACCCTTGCATCTTGCAGTGAACTCCAGTGCTGGCGGGGTATGACGTGGTCGATCTGGTTTCTTGTCTGGTGTCAGGCGAGACCCAGGTGACCTTGTGGAGGGTACCTCCAATGGCAAGGCTGAAGACACACAAGTCAGCAAGGATTTATTCACTCGTGTTTATCTCTCCCAGGCAATTCCTTCCCTTTCCTTCTCTCTTCCTATGTTCTCACTGCCCATCTCGGCATTCAGATATCCCGTGAGGATCAGCATGTCTCATGTGGGTACCTCGTCGAGGACAGACTGGAGCTCGTTGTAAAAGAGATCTCTCGTTCTGCAGTGTTTGTTGAGGGATGATAGGGGGCTTCTGGAACCTGCCTGTAACCCAGACTGAGATGATGCGGTCTGACACAGGCTCCCAGTCCATCAGGCTTCTGGTTGCATTCTTTGACAGTAGCAAAGCTACCTCGGCTTCTTGGGGGTCGTTCCATGTTCCGATGCAGATAGAACAATTTGAAGGGATCAGCCTTGATACCTCCATCATCGTTCCATCATCTTTCTCAATGGAAGAAGGGTTGTCGGCCCTGTAGCTCCCTAACTGGTTTGGTGGCAGTGCGTCATAAGTCTCCGGAATAGAGCCCCGTTTCTCCTGAGACCTGAGTTTGAGTAAGACCTACTGCTTTCGGGTTTCCTAACCGTATGTTTTTACCTGGATGACCCCATCGCACAACCCCGAACCTGGAGGACCGGATTCGTCTCCTAATCGAGGAATAGGTTTGTTGGTTATTGGTTGATTGGTTGTTTAACGTCCCGCCGCAAACTGGGCCCATAACACAGGACTGTGACCGAGGTAAAGGATGACATTTTGAAAAAGAAAGCAGTCTAAAGAATTAAGTATATAGGCCTACTTCATCTGGATCGTTGAAAAACGACAATGATAATCCTAGATGTATGATTGAAATATATCAGATCCTAATAGAATTACATTTTTCTTTTGCTTGGGTTTCATAACATTTTTCCGTATAGGAAGCTTTTGTGTACACTTCAAAATCTGTGATGATATTGAGATAGTTATGCTGTGCGAAGTGTTTAATATGGAATTTTAAAAAAATTTCTAGGTTTAAAAGCTGGGGAAAATCCCAGACACTTCTCTAGATGAGGACCCGTGCGTTTAAAAATAGCACGCCACCCCGTAATGCATTGGGACATGTGTTTGAGGAACAATTGAGCACAGTAAACATAACTCTAAGCTTTAAGTTGGAACCTCTGCTGGAAAATATCTGTTGAATGCAAAGATGGCTTTCGTCCTTTTAATTTGTTTGACCGTGAAACGCAAAGGCATTTTCTAGAAAGCAATTATCCTTCTTACTATAACCAAATTACTACAACTTCGTTGCTGTTCCATGCATATTTTTGTATTTGCCGAGCCTGCACGCTAAACAACCTGAAACCTGTTGTTGGCAGACTAGAGCAAACACTGTGGCCCGCGGTACTCCAATGATGTTGTCACAATACGAAGGAAAATGCAGCCGCAGACAGACGACATTTTGAAATGCCGCTCGTCGAATCAGTCATCACGTCACGTCCGGAGGAAATGCTGAGTCCCAGGCTAATCGTTTTTCGTGAGGGTCGTTGAAAAACACATCTGGAACTTCCGGTCAAAAGAGGACAGTTCCGGAGCCTAAATGTTGTTAGTTCCTGCAGTCAAGTGTCTGGTGATCTGCCAGAGTTACTGCCATTTTAATGGAATCGACAAACGAACTGGTTTAATAAAATCAGGCACTTCGAATTGCAAGGGTGTATGCTGGGGGACAGGGGATCGAGTGAGTGTGTCTTGTTTCAGCTAATGAAGCTAGAATCGGAATTTAAACTTTGCTGCACTCATGGCGCCACATCAAAAAACAAAACAACAACAAAAAACAACTGACATCATCACCTGTGTTTTCTGAAGCGACCATTATGTGGAGCTTTTGATGAGTAGGCCGAAAACATCAATCTCGGGATGTTTTGTCTGCCTGGCTGCCCGTCTACTTAATTCTCTGCCTGCTTGTACTCTTTTGCTTTCCCCCATCCCCTCTCTGTCTCGCTCTGTGAGTGGTGAGAGAGAGAGAGAGAGTGTGTGTGTATGTGCGTTTATGTGCGCGAACTTTTTTCTCAAATTATATTTGGATTATTTATAAACCTCTGTAAGTCCCCCTAGAATGTAATAATTACAAAGAGCACTTACGTTGTCTCCGACTTTCTTTCAGTCCTTCTTTGTTTTCACTCACTCACTCACTCACTCACTCACTCACTCACTCACTCACTCACTCACTCACTCACTCACTCACTCACTCACTCACTCACTCACTCACTCACTCACTCACTCACTCACTGGTCTCTCTTCTCACAGCCAGAAAATCTACAATAGTCTTTCCTTCCTACATGGTGGATGGGTGCTTTTCTTCATTTCCACCCTCTTTCCTCCCCCCCAACCCCCAGTATTGCCGGGACTCTGTGGTGGAGGCTCCAGCACATCCCCCTTTCTACGATCTTCGGTTCATGGCCCCTCGTAGCAGCAGCCTGCAAGGGGCCATCACTGCTGAGTACGCGCTCGTCATTTTCAGTGGAGCGTGTTTTTCACGCTTTTGACGGAATCGTGAAGGCCGCGCTATTAATAAAAGAAAGGAATCATCTGAATTATCGAACACTAGGGCCCCCCTGTCGATTGCTCTCGTCCTCGTCTGCCAACGCACATTACGATCGACAGTTCAGATGGCTGGAGCGCGCAGGCTTCGCTCTCCCATTGGGGCAGGAAGTTGTAATATTTCCTCGTGACTTGGACTAAAATATGGAATCTTATTCGCCAACAATGACGTATAGAAGGAAAAGAAAAAGATGAGCGAGGAGAAACACGGCATTTTAAATGTTATGAGACGTAGATCCTCAAAGAACATATATTGGGATGCTAGTTAAGAACAGTGTGTAAAGGCTCTCTCTATCTCTGGCCCTTCATCCAACTATCCTTCCATTCATCTGTACATCCATTTGTCCGTCCCTTTGACTGTCGAATTTGGTTTCTCTCTCTCTCTCTCTCTCTCTCTGTCTCTGTCTCTGTCTCTCTCTCTCTCTGAAAGGCATGCTATTGTCAGTGTTCCGTGTGCTTTCAATAACTTAATCAAAATGGATTGTGAAACTATCGATCAGTTGTAAATGTCTTCGCGGTTTCACGTACACGTTGTCTTCATTTTCCTTCTCGACAAGTCCAACACAACAACAGCTAACACAGAGAATCTTCCACGATCTTCGCTAACGAAGCGACGGACGACTTTAGTCCAAGCTGGAAACAACAACCATTTACAAAAAAAAAAGAAAAGAAAAACAGCTGGGAACACAAAGAGGAGAAAAGAAAGAAGGATTACACGAAGGTTTGGGGATGTGATGGGGGTGTGGTAGAGGAAAAAAGGTGGGAGTGGACTAGGACAAGCCGAAGAGCTTGTAAGACGCTTGGCCGAGAAAAGGAGGAGAGGTGGGGAAATGGCTCGTTATAAACCACGGTCCTTTCTCGACTGGCGCGCCACTGAAAGCTGCCCCCCAAAGAGGCCATATGACTCTCCTTCTACGGCTCAATCAATTAAGCGGTTTAATCGTGATGAGAGCCCCGCAGAAAACCGCTTAACTCAATTATGTCCCCCTGGCGCGAGCGCTTCGCACTTCAGTGGTCCTTTCTTGGTGGGCCCCACCGCGTCACAGCTGTTTCAAATAGAAATTTTCAGCGTAGGGTCGATATTAAATTTGGCAGCCGTTAACGCCGCTGTGTGGCTCTCCATCGCTAGTCCCTTCCTCCTCAGGGCCTTCATCCACCCCATAATTTCTTTCCTTTTACTCAGCATTCTTCTTCGAGTTCTGATACTGCTGGTAACATATTCGCTGCTACAGCAACACCACTGTATCGCTTTATGTTAGTGATGCCAACACCATCACCATAGAAATCCGTAGCGCCTGTTACTGTCGTATTTTTAGTGCCATTATGTAAATGTCAGCTCCTCTCGTTTTTTTCCTTATCATTTTCTTCCGTCATAAGGTAGCCTTGGTTGTTTACTTAATGTGAAACAGTAAACAGCCAAGCAATCTTCACCTACATCTTTAGGGCTAATGACCCCTACTCACCACTACCACACCACCACCATCATCGGCGGCACCACCATTACAACACCCAGATACCTACACCTGCCTTCCCCCCACCCACCACCACCACGTTTTCTGCTCATCCTCTTAGTTCAGTACTGTTTTAGCAGTGGCTTGCACGGCAGCATGCTACAGCCTCTGTTGAGAAGGCAGAAATGCATAGAATATTTTCTATTCAATGGATCTAAACCGAGTACAGATAGATAGATAGATAGATAGATAGATAGATAGATAGATAGATAGATAGATAGATAGATAGATAGATAGATATCCAGAATATCCTGTGATATCCTGTACACCATCTGCTCATTTAGCCAGCAAACTGACTGGATAATGCATGTTTCACGCGCCGCAAGCAGTCGAACTGTGTCCCAGCATTCCTCAGTGCGGCCTGATGCTGCTCTGTACAAAAGAAGCGCCAAATGCTTCTATTCTCTCCGATTCTCACGACGACGGGACCAGCAGGCCAAAGGATCTGGCAGCAGAACGCTGAAAAGATATTGAACAGGCGGCGCCGCGCTCACCATTTGAGTGGAAGCGCCCTCTACAAGCTCGGCACTTGGCGAGGGAGGATAATGCGCGGGTAAATAATTAATCGCACGAAAATTGAGTTTTAATAGAGTGCAGTTTACTTGGCTGCTGTCTTTTGCTGTTTGGGGCTCCGCTAATTCTGCGAGCCTGACAGCGAGAACCGTTAGAGGACAGCGCTGTTCTGGCGCTGTTCCCATGACTTTCAGAAGTGTTTTGTCCTTTTTTCTCAAGTTTTAGTCAATGTATAAAAAAAGAGCGCAACATTCAATAGACAAAGACTTTGTGTGTCGCGTCGCGGTCCGGTCCCTGTAGCGATGACAAGATCGCAGTCGTCTTCTCGGGGAATTCTTTATCTCTACTCCTAAAGCCTCGTGTCACGTGCTCACTCTCACACGAGCGACGTTCAGAGGAGGACAGTGGCCTGGGTAGGTGGAACGAAAGTTATACCACGAAAACCCCATCCACTTAAATCTCACTAAAGAATCACATAACTCAGTAATACATGGTGATTATTGTTTACAAATGAATGACCAAAATGGCTCGTCTATCAAGACGATTAATATCACCACGGCTTTCTTTACACGCTAGTGTAAGCTAGGTCCACATCAGATAAACCTCCTGCCGTCAGTTGCTATGTACGAACAACAACAATAAAGAGCACATGTTTTGCCCAAGAGCCATCGCGTACAGACAGTGATCACTTGCAGGAAACAGAACACACTTCACACTGATATTAAAGTTCCACAACAGTGTGCACCAAAGAAGGGGCCCCTCGCTGCTCGTGCAACGATGACTTGATAGGAAGTTTTCTCGTTGAGTCTACTGTGATAACAACATACTTTACCTTTTTGAACTGCTTACAGCTGTCCTCACCAGAGCCAGAACGCAACGCCGCCGAGGACTTACCTGTCCATATCTCACACCTAACGCAAGGTGCGACACACTAAATCAACCCTTGATCTTTGAAATTGTCGTGCACAGTTACTTCTCTGTTTCTTTTCTTATTGTCCTCTCCCCAAACTGTCTCCCGCTCTTTCATCCGCACGCACGCACGCACGCATACACATGATTCTAAACTTGTAAATTTTATTATTTGGTCAAAGGTGGAACATATACTCATTTTAGAAACCATCTTAGCAGAAAAACCATGTTGCCAGTAAGGCTATTCCAGACACGAAGGCTGTGGCAGTCAGATGCGCGCACACACGCACGCACGCACGCACGCACGCACACGCAACTCACGGGTTGGGAAATACCACGGGCGATCGAAGCCTTTCTAATCGAGGCCTTATCTACACCGCCCCGACAGGCACTCCAAACAATAAGGCGGAATAGTAATAAGCCTGTTATTTGCCTGCGGTTATCTGCGCCAGTAATTTACCAATTAGTTATGGCCGCGTTTGCGGAGCATGCAGGAGATTCCTTGAGAAAATAACTCGCACCGCATGAGCTTACATTTCTAATGATTGTTTTAACTCCGACATCTTGCGCCGGTGCAGGGACAGGTGAAGGTCTCGAGACAGTCCTGTTCCCTGCTTGCACACACGCGCTCGCGCACAGCGAGGATGGGTAGGAGGACAGGGGTAAAGGAAGGAGGTAGAAAAGGAAGAAAAAAAGAACGAATAACAGCGAGCACTCTGCACGAAGACTCAACCGGAAATGCTAGACTTACCAGATTTTCTCTCTCTCTCTCTCTGCCTGCACTTAACCCAAAAGTTTTGTTTTCTATTATTCCATGGTCGGGTCCCATGGTCGTTAATACTTATCTCCTGTTCATATGTAAAGATGCACATAAAATACGCAGGGCATATTTGCCTTAGGGCCGTTCTTATAACCTAAAGTGCGGATACAAACGTTCATGCAACCAAGTCCAGGACTGAGCTATGCCTGCGTATTTCCTTTGCATACGGCCAACTACTCGCTGGTACCAGAAAGTGTACTGGGCCTATAAATACTTTCATACAGCCAGGTATTCGCTGCTAAAAGAAAGTGAACTAGGCCTTTAGCACATAGAGAAGAGAATAAGGAACACATTCGCGCAAGGTGACCCCTGTACCAATAATATACATCAGCAGAATCAGGCAGACAACACGTACAGCTTTCTCATTTTATTTTCACTTATATTTTATTGAAATCACCTTATTTAGTTTTACTTATTACGTATTTTCCTAGTTTTCGCGGTCGCCGCAAACACGCAGGTTACAAAAGTGGACACAAAGGTTGATTAGCTACCCATCTTCAGGCGCGCAACAGCAGAGCGGCTGAAGGTGTAAAAGGATGAGCGCCGTTCGCTCGATCACCACGGCGCAACGAGGCCCAACGGGCGGCTAGAGCAAACGTGCTATTATCTGCTTCCAATCTATTGACGCCTTGTTTGCTAAACCTGTCACATTCTCAAGTACTGGGTAGAACAGCAACCGCCGTGTTCGCACATTGTGTTCTGCTGGCGAGGCCTCCTGATCTTCCGTAGACTTTCTGCCATTATCTCGGGATCGAGCATTCAAAAGTTCATCGCGGATTGCCGCCGGGAGATTGGGGAACGCCCCGTGTTCCGGGTCATCGGAGATCGACCTCAGTTTGCTTAAGATCACGTTCGATGGAGTCTGGTTTCAGTCGCGAAGTACAAAAACGTGTGTTAGTGTACGCCGCGTGCACAGCAGCACGTGCAGGGCGGACCGCGCGCGCGGTAAGAATCGGGCGTGAAATCTTTTACTGTCGCATGGTGACCAGAAGCGGCAGCTTCCGGCGTTGAGAGTTGGAAGACACACTCCTGTGTAATGCGGAGTCACTGCGCCCGTTGGGGTGGGCTTAAATTGGGGATGGGGACAGGATTCAGAATGTAGTTGTGTAACTCTATGTGACAATCTCAAAAGGGTGTTTTGCAAAGAAATTTAATCACGACACTCTGTAGAAACCTTGAAGTCTCTTGTAATGAATTTCACCCGAGAAAGTGGACAGAGTCACGATAACAATACCGACGATAGGGAATAAAAGGCAGCGCGAGGTGAACAATGTTAGCAAATGCTCTCACAGCGTTATGATTTTAACGTTGCATGGGACAAAAGACACGTCTGCCTTGCGAACGAACTGTTTTCCTTCTTTCAGATTCCCTTGACGCATATGTACCTAAATAACAACGTCCACTTGTGTCAGCACATTTCCAGCTGAACTTACGAACCACGGGTGGCTTGCATGGGCATTTTCATTTCTTGTTTGTTCATAAAGGTACACATAAAATACACAGGGCGAATTGACCTTACGACCAACCTTATGACTAGTAGAGCAGCTAAGAAAGATTATGCAAGCCATGCATAAGCGTTCGTATCTGTTATTACGGTTATAAGAGCGGTCGTTCATTCCCCTTGTGTATTTTACGTGCACCTTTATGCACAAACAGGAGATAAAAACGCTTGAAGACATTTCGTTGATTTCGGTTTGATAATTGATTTTGTCATCGTATTATCCTTTATTTATTTTTATACCAAAAGGTTTATTTGATGATTAATTATGGTAGTACCACTGCAACGGTGTTACGCGCAGAACATTACCCAAACTATTTATTGGTTTATAACGAGGAGTAAGAAAAAGACGCGGTTACTCCCCGTGGAGCCTCATACAGGCAGCTGCTCCTCATCCCTGGCTGCACGCGCGCATCCAGCGTGGTGACGTCACCCGCACCCGTATCCGTTTATACTTGTGACGCGTCATAAAGTCTTGCTTAGTGAATCCTGGCAGTGTCTTCGCATTAAAACGGACATTTAGGCCTACTCGTGGTCGGTGCAAGCCCTCCGCGTTGTGGAACCTACAAGGCTCGAGACACCCTGAGGTCGGAAAAGCCGAGGTCTGCATCGGACCTAGCGCGTTCAGTGTGAAAGTTGGCAGTGACGTCAAACCGCGTCAGCTCACCAGGTTCACAACCTTGCTTCACTCCCCATCGATCGTCGAGTCTACAAAACTCGTCTCCGCTTTTTTTTCTGGTGGGCAAGGGATGGAGAGACCTCCCCCCTCCCTCCCTCCACAGTTTGAAGTAGTAGACTTGCCGCACGGTAGTTAGGGCAGGAAGTCAATGCAGGTGGCTCTGCTGGGACCTTTACAAGTCTTCTTCACGGAGGTCGAGGTCATTTCACAACATGGCAGGTGGGGCTAGCTGGGAGTATGTCACCTTCGATGATAGGTGTCAGGATCTGTGAGAGCGAAACAATGTTTCCGGAGCTGTCTTTATCTGCACAGAAAATGATTCCGATTCTGTCTTTATCCGTAAAATTAACATTTCCAAACTTGTCAATAGTTTCAAAATTGCAGTAACCTGCAAACTCTTTTTTTCAAGAAATAATTGTAATTAACAGAAAAAGCAGTCATTTTTCGTAAAAATATTACTATTTCCTGTACAACAACACTGATAAACTACAGGTTACCAGCTCAGTTATATTTCTCGAATATGCCTTTCGCACATTTAAAGAACTGCTTGTTTTATTAATATTTACAAGCAGCCAGCCAGCCAACCAGCCAGTGGGTCAGCCAGCCAGTCGTCTAGTCAGACAGCCAGTCAGCCAGCTACCATGTCAGTCAGTCAGTCAGTCAGTCAGTCAGTCAGTCAGTCAGTCAGTCAGTCAGTCAGTCAGTCAGTCAGTCAGTCAGTCAGTCCCACCCACCATGATAGTCTACTATCTGCACGCTGTTGCTGTGGCCGTTGCTGTGTAGCAGCGCCTTCAAGGTATGCAGAAACTCCCCTCGTTGCTGCTGCCTCTGATGGGAGTCCAGGCCGGCGTTTCTGGTCATCTCCATCTCGTACAGGGTGTTGAGACAGCTCGGGTATTCGCCCACAAAGTGAAGCACCTGTCAACGACCACGCCTATACCCGTCACAACGAAGACGTTAAACTACGGATAAAACACTGCCTAACATGCTACGTGCATTATTTATTTACTGGAAATGATGAAAAACAGACGAAGTGGGTAAAGAAACGAATGTAAGTTCTGCAGTAGTTGAAAACTGCACAAACCAGAATCTAACAGGAGAGATACGGGAATGGCGACAAATTCCGAACAGTCGGGTTATTCCGAAAAGCAAATATTTAGAGAATGGGAATAAAGAGCACACACACACACACACACACACATAATGCCAAAAGATAGAACGAAACGGTATGAAGGCACACGGCCACAAACGCAAACGGTAAAAAATTCCGATTGTTATGCCTCTGATTCTTAAATGGGCCTTGCGTACTGTTTAGTGATGCTTTTTTTCTCGTAATTATCGATTATGAACTGGGTTAATGTTCTAACAGAAAACGCTTCGATATTAACTTTTTGTTACTCCAGCCATCAAGGACAACCGATTTGCTAATACATAATGCAATTCCGAACACAGAAAGGCTTCTAAATTCGAATAGTGTGCGGAATTTGCATCTATAGTGTTTTAGTATTTACAGTCTTCTAAGTTTCTTATTAAATGTGATTTGTTTGTTGTTCCTCCTCCATGATAGTGGTGACCGGACCTGACATCCCGCTCTGTTCGTCTGTCGGCCTGTCCGTCCGTCCTTCTGTCTATTAGATGTTTATGGACAGACATGTCCTACCAATGAGAAAGATTCATAGCTCCAGTAGAAGGGTGGACGGAACCCCTCATATAAGTTCTTTGTGCACAAACGAAGCTTTAAAAAAACTAATTCTAAAGCCACATTAAGAGAAAGATTGGGGAGTGGGGGAGGGTACAGCCCGCCCTATGTCAGCATTTGTTCATGTGTGACTTCCGCATTGCAGAGCCGGATTGTCTTCAGATTCCCTCCTGCATGCGATGGAAACAGTAAGCTTGCTCAGAGAGCAGCTGCAAGAGAGTGTGAGAGCAGCTGCAAGAGAGTGTGGCATTCCAGCAACACTTGAACATCATTTAGATGGCAGGAACAAATTCCCCACAGAACATCAGAAGCGTCTAGGAAGACACTTCATCCTGCTTCCAGTCGTTAAGAATGACTTGCTGAACACGCTATGAATTGTGAAACAACGTTCTTTGGCCTTACTCGAAAGGACGTAATGTGCTTAGCATAACGTGGTTGCTGAATGCAGTTAATATCAGCATGCCTCTAAGACTGAGAAACGGATGGCTGGAAAGGTGGGGGTGAGGGCTTAAACTGTTTTTCTCAAAAGACACCCTGAAATATCCTTGAGAGAGCCAAACGCAGCATCTCTGGGTCGGTTTGATGGTTTTCAGAAATGATGAGAAAAGAAGACAGGATCTGAAGGCATCAGGTCTAGCCCTTACAGAAAGCTTGTTGGCACCCAGGGACGCTGAAGCACGAGACAGATTCCTTCATGTCAACCGAGCGCGTGTTCTTGTTCTTTTCATGTTGTCAAGTTTGTGTTAATCCAGCCATGCTTTGGATAAATTGAAATGCAGACGGTCTAATTGCTTTACCAAGTTTTTAGTCACTTTTCTTTATTTTGTTTGAAACAAGAGTCCAGAATCAGGCTCAAGAATGTTATTGTTCATTGCAAATGAAAAATTGCAATATGACTACGCAAATACTCAAAGCAGCAAAAATGATTTACAGCTATTCAGTCACTTACGCACTCACCGACGCACCTACTGTTCGGATATTATAGAACCACTGTTGACAGTTAGTAGATCATGCCTGTAAATCCGAACGTTAATTCTGTTTTTAAAACGTCTATAAATTCATTTCTTGTGAAGTCTGTGATCTTGTTTTTCTTCAGATCATACATAATTCTTAGTTTTATTAGAATCTCACATTGCTTTTGCTGTGCCTGGACATGTTTGGTTGTTATAAGAGGATTAGCTTACTTGTTCGTTATTTGTCGCCTTTCCCCTAACAGTAAACAGTGACTGAAGGACGATCTGTTTCCCAACCTGTTGGTCAGTGGTGCGTTCATCTCTCCCTCTGTGTGTGTTCGTTGTTTTCACTAGCGTGTCTGTGTCCATCGTCCGCGCGAAGTGTGCATGAAATGTGTTCTCGCGCGTTAAAAATCCACATTTTATTTATTTATTATTTAAACAACTCCAACAACTGTAGCTGCAGCAAGAAGTAACAACAAAACTGGATAGTTATTATAAAACTATTTCAATCGGGCAACTCAAATATCACCCACCCTTCCGCCACTCGCTCGCTCGCTCAATCACCAACTCACCCACCCACATTTATCATAAGGGCAGAAGAATTTGGTTGGCCATTAGAAACCCGCCTCGGACACAGAGATGCATGGAACAGGTATCGCAACAAGGCAGCCAATCAGGGAACATTTTGTCTTGACTTCTGACCTTACAAGAACTTTTACTCCATAGCTCCCTCACCTGTACTCCAGGATCACCTCTGGCCATGGATGCGAGCCTACCTGCTTCCTACAGAGCTATAGCAAGCGAGCGAAAATGAAACGAACTGAAGCACTCCGAAGGAAAGAAAACAGGCAGAAGGGAAGGAAGGAAAGGAAGAAACATACCTGACCACTGGGTGTGGCGATGTTCCACACTGTATGCCTATACACTCGCTGTACACTGGCTGCTCGGGACAACGTCACGTCAGGTAGGTGACCTCCAAAACTGACCGCCCGGCCACGGTCTGTCGCTAACGTCTGTGGACAGTAGCAGCTGACCGGAACTAGGATGTAGAACTTCCGGGACATGCGCGGGTCGCCACACTTCGTGTCGGTGTTCTGCTGACACCATGCGTCTATCCTCTGCTGAACTCCTGCACAATGAGAGAGCGTGGGGTGGGGTGGGGGGTGGGGGAGAGACACGTAAAAATCACGTACCTTTCCTCGACGTAGCATGATTTCCGCAGAAAATGACAGTAAATTAATTTAGGGGTACGAATGAAAGAAGCACTGGATATGAGACAAATCTCGTTTTGATGCTTTCAGTACTGTAGCAAGGTATGTAGATCAGTTTAATATTGGAGGCAATCTATGAAATGCAATACAGTTTATCCCCCCACCCAAAATAAAGAGCAAGAAATCCAAGAACAGAAACCACAAAGAGTCTAACAAAATAAAAACAAACCAAAACAAAACAGTGAAAGATAAACAACAAAAATGTGACGACAACCAGAGCGCAACACAACAAAACATCATAAAAACAAAACGAAACATGACACAACACGACACGACACAAAACAACGCACACAACTGACACAACACGACATAACTACAAACACAACGCAAACCTTTCTTTGCAACTTTTTTTCCTGCCATTGTTTTCTTTTCGTTGTGTTAAAGATTTTGTTTCTATGTTTATTTCATTATATGTTAATGGCACTCGACCCACCGTACCAGGTAAATTTTGTGTTTGGTTAAAAAAAATTCTTATAACCATTCTGGGCATGCAGAAAATATTTACATAAATGTTTAATACTTTTAAAATTTAATTTTTTCAGGCACGTATTCAGGTCTCCTTTGAGCAAGTAAGCCTTACTTTAACTTGCCCGTTCTGTGCGCGTAAGTTCTGTAGGCATGTTTCTATGTTTTTCGTAAATCTATTGCTTTGCGTGTCATGCAACTGGCGATTCGGAAAAGCCGATAGCGTTAACAATCAGGCACGGAGGGTCTGACATGGATAAAAGCTTAGAACGTAATGTCGAGGTTGTTAGGAGACACCAATGGGAAAATGATCAATGGGATGTAACTTCTCAATTTTCTGTTTTTAGAGAATGACGAGTCGTCTACCCTGCTCTCGCTTGCGTGTGCGCTGGCGAGTAGACGATCGTGCGCGTGTGCAAGCGCTGGTCACGTGGGGGAAGGGGGCACGGAAGCTGTGATATTTGTCTGGGCTTGCTAGCGATCCTGGACTATAAATAAAAGCGAAACTAACTATAAATGTATCTCCAGCTTCCTCCTTCTTGATGATAAACTCCCCAAAAGTACACTCCTTCCCACACCCAGAAGTTGTAATAAGAACATGTTTTAACACTAACGAGGGATCGGCCACGTGAGTGTCAATGACTCGTTTACCACTTGTGAGCCAGTCAGACAGACAAAAGTGATAATTTTCCAGAGAATATTACTCGTCTGGGAAGGACTGAAGTTTTGTCGAGATAAAGCAGGCCTACAGTTTCTATTATGTGGTCGTTTCATCATCGGATTTGCGTATCGAATACTGGGGATTCGACTCCAATTGTGTTTAAAGATTCTATCCTGGAGTTAAAATTTTGTGCATGCTTCATTTGGGCTTTCCCCCGAACATTTAAGTGCCTCTTCGCACTGTCAATCGTGCTGCAGCTATCAGTTTGGTGGATTTTCAGTGAATTTCTTTAGTCGGCAAGGCAGTCACCCCCCCCGCACCCCCCTTCCAAAATATAAGTCATCGTAGAAACATCAGTGGAGGCATTCTTATCGAGCATTGTTGAAACAGCTGCAAATTTATTCAATATTCACAGACAAAGCGATTACAATACATAGTCGACGGTACAACTCCGAGTTACAATAGTGTATCGGAGTCTTTGCAAAATGAATTTTGAAAAGTTCTCACCTGGCAGGACGAATCTCAGGTAGCCCAGGTAGTAATTGAATACGATGCCGTATGATAGATTCCCGACAGGCAACATTTCGTGTACTCTAACTTCCGGTCCTGCGGAGTCATGAAAATTTACAAATATATATGTAGACAAGACTTCATTTGTCTGCTGGTAAAGTTTCCGTCAGCCACATGGCCATGCCGGGGGATGGGGAAAGGGGAATAATTTTCGTCCCTCTGCTCAAAAACATAGTCTACGTAAAGGAAAACCTGCCTTTAACTGTAAAAGCTGCAGACTTTACGTGTGTTAAGCGTGGTGCTTCCACCTTCAATTCTGGAACGCAGTTTTTCCTGCTGTGCTCGCATATTTCTGGCAAAAATTCGCATAAATTTTGGCAGAATTTTTAGATTTAAAACAAGGGAACTGGACCAAGCTAGAACAGGAAAAAGACGAAGACAATCCACATGTTTCGGGGCACTACCCCTTCATCAGGACGACACAAAAACGACGGGAAAAAAACGTAAAAGAAAAAGACAGCTGCAGTAGATGTGGCGCGTGGGCTTCATGGCAGGAAAATGACCAAGGGACAGTGAGTAAGAGGGGCCAAAGAGGGCCAGCCAATCGCAAGATGGGTAGGAGAGGGTAGAGAAAGGTGAGGGTGGAGAGTGGGCAGGGGAGAGAGAGAAAAGCGCGGGTAGGGGGGCGTCAGTATGTGAGAGAGAGTCGGAGGGAGGTGAGAGAAAAGTAAAAGAGCGAGAGAAGGAGGGGTGAGGGGAAAAGGAGGGAAGGGGAGAGTCAGTGTTTGAGGTTGAGTCCTGTGGGTGCCATTGTGCCAAAAGAATTTTTAGACATACAATCAAAATGAGGTGATTTTTAGAAAAAGTCTTACCTTTCTATGAAAGTATTCATTCTCTATGTGTAAGATTTCAGAGAGAGAGGGAGAGCGGCGGCGAGTGAGAGAGACAGGCAGGCAGACAGACAGTAGGGTGATGCAAAGTGCGCTGTAGTGATTGGATGAGACACGTTGAACACGGCAGAGGAGATAAGTGAGAAAAGAAAAGATAGAATTGAATGAAAGGAGAAAAGGACGGACAGATGTATAGGAGACAGGAACTCAAATGAAGCTCACTATAAAAATATGTTATAGTCTTTACGTCCCTGAAAACTAGTCCGTCAGTTAGCGAACAAATGATGTAAGCGTATCTCTTCGGTCGCTTATTTTTTTAAATTAAAAAAATCTCAGTGTGGTACCTTGTAAAATAGAAACCAGTTTCCCAACATGGTCCGTTTCTGTTGACATATTTACGGAACTGATGTGACGCATCCACCAAGGCACTTCCGCTTCCGATATGTCCACCAGCACCGGAACCAGCAGAACTCTGTTAGTTTCGTACATCCAGCTGAGGCTTGTGTGCAGCTTGTACGTGGACCTGGAAAAACATTTTTTTCTTATACTGAGACAGGAATGCACGTAGCAACCCTACAATCCACACCTTTAGCTTGAACGGTATCTGTACAACTTGTCGAAATAACTTGATCTACCGCATTGTCATTCTACTGTCAGCCTTATTGTGAGAAACCCCGCTACTGCTGCATCTATTCCGTGTGCCAAACGGTTTTGCTGCTTCTTCTCATTATTTTGTTGAAAATCAACTTTCATAAGTATCTTAAGTGCGTCAGTACTACCATCTTCTATTCATCAAGTCGTCAAACGAAACATAAGACAAAGCACTCCCAAACACTCTACTCACGTTCATCACCACAACAATTATCACCAACATTTCCACAATCATTACTGTCATCGTCTATCATCTATATATCATCATCAATCGTCCTACCAGTCTTTAGCGAGGAAGCGCTTGGACAGGACGGGTACCACGTGACGTGACGAACGCACGGCCTCGCTGATGGCCTCGCTGATGACCTGGCCGATGAAGATGTCGCGCTCGCACGCGAAGCACGTGAAGCCCCTCCCCTCCAGTTCCTTCAGCAGGTGCTTGGCCACCCGCACGTCCTCTGGGCAGTGCGCGATGTACACGTCATACAGCGGCAGGCTGGCAGACAAGGTCACGTGGGTGTCGTTCCTAGGCAACCGCGAGGTTAATCTGGCTTCGTCTGGTACCCTACGGCACAGAGTTGGGAGAGAATTTAAGTCTAGTTCTGACATTGGTTATGGGAGCTTGATTTCTATCTTTTCTTTCTTTCTTTCTTTCTGTAATGCGCCAGCCAGGCAACGATGGTGATAATGATTGATGGTTGATGATGATGACGATGATGATTACGATGATGATTGCTGCTGCTGCTGCTGCTGCTGATGATGATGATGCGTCGGAATCCATAAAGATGATTCTCACCTGACGTCGATATCGTTGACGGTTCCTCCCAGAGTTTCATCAGGTATGGACAGCTCAGGCGATGAGATGGTGTCCACGCCGCAACCTTTCTCTCGCCATTCCCCACCACCTGCTGACTCTACCTCCCGTCCCACGCATTGATCAGGTGTGTCTGCAGGATCTGGCGCCTTTGTTGTCAAACTCAGCGCCGCGTCTGTCCCATCTCTCCAGACGCTCCCAGTTGCCACCGGTCCGACTGCTGAGGGCTGTTCTGAGCCCTCCACCGATGACCCTCTTTCAGCCATATTTCTTTCCCCTTCTGCCATGAGAGTTACTCCCCTTGGCGAGGTGGTCGTCAGTTCAGCTTCTGGCACTTGGTCCTCGCAAGTTTTTGCAGAAAACACAACTTTGCTTTCGTTGTCGCTGCCAGAGACTGGTGCTGGTACACTTGTGTTGCTCTTACTTTCGGAAGAGTCTGACGTTAATACAATTTCTTTACCTTTGTTGTAAGAGTTTGACGGTAGGAGGCCCTTACCTTCTCTGTTGTTATCCGAGTACAGAGTAACTCTTGTTAGCTTGTGATCGTGAAAGTTTGGGGTAAATATGACTTTCCTTCCCCTGTAGGTTTTAATTTCTGGCATAAATACAACCCTCGTTTGCTTGTCTTTGTCGGTTACATGCGCGGAAAGGACACGTTTCTGCTTAAAATCGCTGTCTGCGATTTGGTTTTTGTTTGAAGAAATGCGAGGGCAGGAGTTCTTGAAAATGCATATCAGCTTGTCAAAAACAGTACACACCTGTCCCGCATCTGTCGACGCATCAGGATAATCTCCTTTGCCTTCAGCAGCAGCAGAGCGGTGTTCGAAGTGACATCGGTTTTCTTTCTCGTGCGCGCGGCGGGGTTGCGACCCCTTGCGGACCGGCCAGGTCACCACAACCTCATCGCGGCCTTCACGGCTCGCGGGCTCCCTTCGACGCCCCCAGCGGGTCACCACGACCTCGCGATGAGACCGCCTCAAGACTTTGACCGGCGAGGCTCGTCCCTGCTCGCGGAGAGATATACACAGGTTCTCTCCGTCCACCTGGATGAAGAAACTCATCCCTTGCACGTGGGTGGACCCCATCTTTGCGTGCGCGAGAGACAAGTCTGATGAGAGGTCGCTGAATCCCAGAGTGCCACGGATGCTGCTCCAGATTTATGGACGTCTGTCCATACTCATACATTTTCGCCCAGCGTCGTGCGGTGTTTTACACTTCTGTAGAAGCGGACAGCCCACGGGGGTTGGTGTAGGGGAGACGTCAGGTTCATAATCGTCGCAGTGAACAAGATGTTGGTGGGGAGCCAGAGCCAGCTGTTCCTGCAACAGAGAGTGACCCAGTGAAAAGAACTAAAACCAGCGAGAAGCGACACCCAGAGACAATGGAAAAGAAAAAAGGTAGGACAGACAGGCAGGCAAGATCAAAACGAACGACCGAACAAAAAAGGAAACACAGAAAGAAGGAAAAATCCAACGAACGAACAAACGAAAGAATGAATGAAAGAGGAAATAAACGAACAAACAAATATAAAAGGGACACGAACGAACGAACGAACAGGAGAGACGAAAAAGATCAAAGCACACACACACACACGGTTGCCTTTCTTCCACTCGTACTGTCTGCTCTGCGGTCTAACACAAGGGGATCAGTACCCCACTCGTGTGGCAGCAGGGGGACTTCTAGTGCAAAACTCGTCGGTATTTCCAAAACTAGAA
Source organism: Lanistes nyassanus (assembly GCA_004794575.1). NCBI lineage: Eukaryota > Metazoa > Mollusca > Gastropoda > Architaenioglossa > Ampullariidae > Lanistes > Lanistes nyassanus. Next base: position 103,837 of record SMGT01006179.1, read on the forward strand.
CACTGCCCACCGACATCGATGATCGATCGGAAAAGACAGCGCAGTGGGTGTTAAAAAATTTAGTCACCCCGCCTGCACACCGTGCTCAGGGTATACTGCACTATCGATAGGAGTCAATGTCTCTCAGTTTGTCACAGTGTAACAAAACCTACAAAGAACTATAAACAGTTACAGCTCAATGCCTTTATTAACCAGAAAAAATTAGTATATGTAATATTTCCCCGAATTCAGTCATTATACTGAAACATGTGGCTTCAAATGTGATCTTTTGCCCTGTGACTGCTCCAAACATGTGCAGTAGTATACCAGGTGCTGTTCACTTCAATATGCTGTTCACACAAGTCCAGCCTTATCGCTCACCCTTCCTCACAGCTGAACACCGCTGTTACCTGTCCACATAGATGTAGCACTAAGTTTTCGTCACTGATCCCGTGTGTGTGAACGTAGCATCTCCCTCTATCGCATCGCTGTATATAACTACTGTTACCTGGTTACATACTGCAGATCTTTATATGTAGCGCCTGTAACGTGGTCAAAGCGTTATCAACGGTTTTCCCCAGCTAAAATCATCTCAAGTCCTCCTCACCCTATGGAGTAGCTAACGGCGATAGAACAGTAAGCTAGTCATCGCTACGTCACAGACCGTCTGTGGATACTGACCGCATGACACGAACGCAGCGGTAGCGGGGTTTCCCGCAAAAGCCAAGAGGTGCAGACATGCTGTCAAAGAGACAATAGCTGGGCTCGATCGATCCCTTGGGAAAAATGAAGGCATTGATCCGCCGCTGACCTCATTTCCACGCCCATTTATGCATAGTATCCGGGGGTCTGGAGTGTTACTTGTCAACAGTAAGTTAGTTGATAGCTAACTGGAGGGGGTTTACGTGCAGTGTGACGTGACCAGAAGCCCGGGGTCTGCAGAGCATAATCATATCTGACCCTTGAAGCGCATACTCCAATAGTAAAAACGCGTTGGTTTAATTTTTTTTCAGCATCTGAGGACTAGATGGTTATATCTCCCCTCTACCTTCATTTTTTTACCATTTTTTTTCAAACTTTATTCGGGTTGGGGACGCGGTACCGGTTGGGTTAAAATTAAAATACCGATTTGTGTACTAGTGTACTCGGAGATGAACGAGTTTACTTTGCAGTTACTACGCCTTTCGCCAGGTTTAATTAACAATCGCAACATCTTGACTTAACTCTGAAGTAATGATTTGCTGAAGTGAACAGGCATCACATCCGCACTCTGCAGAACCAGATTAGGTGGTAGCTAGTCTACCATGACTTCCGCGGAGAAAAGAATATTTCTAATGTTAAAAAAAGTCACAGTCCGCGAAACCTTGTCGAGTTTGCCAACACCGCAGCAGTAAGAAACAAACAAAACTGGACCAAGCAAAAATAGACTAGAACAAACTCAACGTTTCTGGGTACCGCCCCTTCATTAGCACGACACAAACAGATAAATAAAAAGAGTTAATTAACACACACCCACACCAACTAACCCACACCCACACCCACACTCCCCACCCCAACACACATACCCACACACACACCCAGCCACCAACACACACATACCCAAATCCACCCACGCAAGCACACCCCCCCCCCACACACACACACACAGACTATGGTACGCCAAGGCTCCTGAACAGGAAATGTGTTTGTTTAAATTGTCTTTGTTTTTCATCTTATTTACTCCAAGCAGCAGTCACGTGTTTTCTTTGAACTCCGCTGTAGTTCAGAGTCAGTTTAATGCTCACAGCAGATCAACGTTACTGTTTCTCGTTTCTTCCCTCCAACTCCGTCTCTGTGTGTGTGAGAGAGAGAGAGAGAGAGTTTCTTGGAACCCACCGGGTCTAAAAGGTCTACCCTCCCTGTTGTCTGAAAGGTATCCTCAAATTGCTCAGACTGATGTGTGCCAGTCAGAGAAAGCGTATTGAAATACTGTGAGACGTCACAGATCAACTTCATATCTATATATATAGTGAACATAAAAAGCCGTGGGGATCAATAGCTGAGTGGTGAAGAGATTTATTTATAGAGTTGAAAGGTAGCAGATTGGATACCCATAATAGCTTTAAATAGCTTTTAGGGTTTAGTATTAGGTAGGGATTCTGTCTGCGTGTATGTTGAAGCGTGTGTCTTCGCGCTAAACTTGGTGTTTACTTTGGATTCCAACTCGGCACATGCCAAGTCGCGCCAGGTTAGGACTGTTAGTGGGGGCAAAAACAACTTCTCGCACGGTCAAGGGGTCTTTCTCAACATCTTCTCGACAACCTAGCGGATATACCTAAAATATCACACAGGTCATTTAACTATCGATCTCTTCTCCGACCTTTGCAAGGCAGAGGAAAATGGCGAAAACGATGACCGACCTTCCCTTTCCCACCCCCACCCGCCTGTCAGTGCAGCCACGTTACCAATATTGATCACGGAGCATGGGGCATGAGAAAGAGCTTCCGCATATGCACACCAGGAGCAGCAAGGTAGAAACTCTGAGCAGAGGTCATGCGCACCTTTGTGAGAACTAACAACTTAGCATCGAAACTTACCAGCACGCAAGGACGCAGGTCTTACCTCCAACAAGGGCACCAGTAGCAACAAGAAGAACAATGCCGCGCCCAAAGCTGTTACCAGCAGAAAGGACAAGCAAATGATGAACTGTCCACAGAAAATTCCCAGCACGGATCCAGAGGCAGACACTATAAGCAATCCGTGCTGAAGTCAGAAGCAGCGATGCACAGAAATTTAAGATGCAGCAGGACTCCTTACGATTTCCGTAGCCGAAACTTTCCTAGCCCCATCAGAAGTCCCTGCACTGTGGTCACATCGCTAGCTATAGCGCGCCCGGATGTGAAACTATCGCCCACGGTGACCCAAGCCTGACAGCGTGCAAACAGTACAGGGTTTGTGGGGTGGGTGGAGAAGCATAGCATCCTGCAAACTAAAGAGTTACGTATGCGGCCTGAACCCATATTTTTTCATTCCTTCTACAGAACATCGCGGTCGTGGGATTATTATATGAGAATTCTCGCACTGACGAAATATTTAGATTTGTCCCATACTGGTAATTCACAGTAAAATTTTTTGAGCAGTTTATTTTGTGTGTGTGTGTGTGCTCGCGCGCACCCACTACGCTCTGTATAGCTTCTGAGAGGAGACTTTTTAAATACCAAATATAAACGAAGCTTGTCTCCCCTTTTACCCT
>SMGT01006179.1:110810-131198 GCA_004794575.1 Lanistes nyassanus
AAATCTTGTTCAAAAGAAGGAAATATGAGGAAGCATTTTGATCGGGAGAGAACTCATGTATTTATTAGTCATTGTAACCGCGTGAGGTTCGATGTAGCTGATTGTTTTTCGCGCTGACCTCGTGGCAGAAACTTCACATAATCGTGTAATGCACCTAGGCCCAACTGACCAAACGATTCTCACACCACTGCGGTGCTAACATAAAACGAATTTCTGTGAAACCTAGTGTAAAGGATTTAGCGATACAGGTTTTGAAACTAGAAGTTTGATAATCTTCCATGCACACCGGCTGTTGTATAAATCTAAGGACCGTAGACGCATATTGTCTAAATAAATAGAGATCAGAAATAGACTGCTCTGATCAGGTCAATTCCACTCATAACCTCAGATTTATGTACTGTGTCTGATTTTATTCTGCGTCAGAAGTCTGTAAATGAAAATTTAAGCAAACAGATAAATGAACACGTCAACTCTGCGCTGCCTCGCGAGGTCTCTTTTAAGGCTTCCAAAAATATATGTTACCTATCAGAGAGCTCACAAACTTAACTCCAGATGAGCTGCACACAAAAAAGTGAAAATTATAATTCAATATTCCTTTATTTTCTGGGGATGGGGAGGCTGTGAGCAATGAGACTGATAATAAAAACCCACCAATAAAAAAAAACCCATGCGTGGCGGTAGATTGTGAGACTGTGCACAAGTTGTGTTGACTATTGACATCAATAGGTGCAGCCAGAACTATTCACGAACGTACTTTCAATCCAACACTTTGTGTAAATATACTGCTTAATCGATGGCTATTCAAGCCCTACTTTAAACAAAATGTATTTATGTTGAAATGCTTGAACACTATAATAGCAAGATTTTATAAACCCGTATAATGTGAAAATTTCATAAAAATTTGTAAACTTCTGAAGGAAAACATATAGAATGACTTTTGAAGGAAAAGATAAATGCTACAATTCAGTATGCTGGAGGGATAAACAACAGTTTGATATTGAGGCAGTTCAATTTTTTTTTTTTGGAGACTGCTGTTTCACATACAAATATTCTTATCAAATGTTTATCAAATATGATGTCCTTAGCACTGCAATGACATCATTTTTTGAGTGCTTGCCTCACAACTTCTTGTGAATGATCTTACCAGAAAAATAATTGCCACAAAATTTCAAAGAAATAAAGGGAAATCTTTAGAACATTTATGTTTAACTTAATGACATACAAAGCCACTTGCAAAGGCAATTATATGCTGATTACTGGTCTGAGTAAGGAATGCTTACAAATGTGAAAACTGAATTGATAGCACACTGTAAACCATACATATGCTTTGATTTACATACAATGTCTTTACAAAATAGAAGGCTTTTTAAAAAAAAATGTTATTGCAGTTTTTGTACACAAGACATTTTGCACATGTCTGACTTGAGACTGTGATATAAAGTAGCTTATTAAAAAGCAATAATAATGCAATACAGTCATTAAATTCAATAAAATAGGCAAAGTACAGTGATACCATCCATGAGACAGTATTATATGAAGACAAGACAAAAGCAAACATTCAGCTGACTGAAAAATGAACACAGCTAAGACACAAGTACTTACATACATGGACAAAATCGCAGCAGGCGCAGCTGAAGGGGGGCAACTAGGTAGGCGGTGCAACTATGCTTATGGGTAGTTTCCCTTGACACGTGCAAATACAAGTTATCCCGCCCAGAGTATCGTAAGATTGTATTATTTGCTTCCAAAAAATATAAAGTGAAAGGTTTATTAGTATAATCTAAGGGTCAAAATGCAATAATTCGAAAGTTACACCTGAATTGATTTTTTACTTGTTCGAAGAACCATGTGTTAGGCAAGAAATAAATGTACGAATGAAAAAAAGAACTATACACCTTGCAAATACATTTCATAACAAACCCAGATGAGTAAAAATACAAATATATGTTGTTCTAATCTGCCTCTCTTACAACAGAGACAGACATTGCAATTATTCTTTGATGCCACATATTTAAGATTGTACATGCAGATAGATTATCAGTTCTTGTAACCGGCTCCTTGAATTCAACAAAACAACAAACACATCGTACACAGCGATAACAGTCGTCAGATGTAGATGAATACAAACCCTATCCTCTCTCAACAAACCAAAATAAAAAACAAATGCTTATTATCAATAAAATAGCAATGTAATATTTCTTTTTAATTTCCTAATATTTCTATTTAATATTTCGGGAGTAAACTAGGAGTTTCAAAACTCAGTTCTCGGAAAAACACGCCTTTCAAATCGGTAGACTAAGACGAAAACCCAAGCTGGAGGAAACTGAACAAGTTTCCTTGATTTCGGAATGGCTGTAGGACACGGCGGGCTTTTAAGTCCTTCCTCGACTGGACTACAAACTGACGAAAATTGATTGCAATGATGAATCACGGGATGGACGACGGGTTAGAAATAAACACGTTAACGAACGCCAAACTTTCTTAGTGGTCAATAGGACACGTCTGAACGATGGAATGGAACAGCGCAATAAAAAAGAAACAAAGAATATTGAAGTTTCTGACTGATCAATAGATGAAGACTTTCTCGATGGTTGGGGTGCGGGGGTGGGGGTGGGGTGACTTGACACAGGTGGTCAGGCAACATCGTGAATGAAAGCTCCTTAACCGTGTAGACGACCGATAACTGGTAGGAAGAAGGTGCCGTCTCTTCTCGCGTGCGTTTTTTCTAATTCGATTAAAATGTTCGCGAAAACTCGAGAAATTTGCTTTTAAAAATTTGGCATGCACTTCGAACGATGCTCTTTGCTGGTTCTAGTGGTGGTGAGCTATTTTCAGCCTTCTGCTTCAAGTTTACTCGACCATAGCAGTTACTCATTTCTGGAAAATAGCTAAGACCATTTCTCAAAATAACATCAGTAGGACCTAGCTAACGACGAACAAATGTTGAAACAACTCTGTTTTTAAACTGGTTTCCGTTACAAAACTTTGAGGAAGGTCGAGGACAAACACACAACCAGGGCACGCCACCCCAACAAAACAACTGTAGCATTTATATGACTTTCTTTTTGCCGACTTTCGCAGACGAATAGACATCCTAGCAAGACTTTGCAGCCAAATGTTTCAAATAAAGTGACACAACCCAGGACGTTGTCTATGCCTTCGTTCACATTGTCCCTACATTCACACATCACAGCCCAAGATATCAAGGAGTACTGTGGAAGGCAAAAGAGTGACGCTAATACAACCAGGAAATATTTTTTTCTACGTTACACGACAAACGCATCTCGGAATCCGAACGAGCTCGTCTGCGTGAAACGTAAGGCAAATACAGGGACGAGATATTGAGCACTTGGTACATATGAAGCCAGCCATGATGTTCTCTTGCTGCATAAACCAATAAACCCCAACAGCAGGAGGTCCGACACAACTAGCTCGCGTCACTCCCGTTCCTTGCGTCTGTAAAATTTGCCTTAAGCAGCGGCCGCGTTAAGCAACAACAAATACAAAAATCCGATCTTGCAGATAACCGCAAATCCGAATTCGGTACAGGAGCGGTGCGAACGGTCTGAATGTGTGTGCCATTCTCACAGGCAAGCGACAAGTGTCCCTTCAAGGCAACAGATTTAAAAATGTCCTCTAAGCCACACATGGGGGACACACCATGCCGCAACTTTCTGCAGATACCAGTCCCATGTTTTGTTTTCGACAACCCAGGAAGCGAAAAGTGTTGCCAGAAACATCAAATGTCATCAAACGAGGCGTTGCAACGCCGATCAGCTCCTCTCCATTTTCCCTCCGACCGCTGAAAGTCGCGTCAACGGGTCTCAGCTCGACCCGTAGAAACCGCTGCCTCGGTAAAAGGTCACTGCACCGCCTTCTGGTCAAAGGCCAGCATTTCTTCCGCTTCCGGTAGCTTGTCGCCTGCGCTGTCTGAGGTCTCCAACTTGCCCATCTCGATTTGGTGCGCCCTCTCTTCCGGGGGTGTGTGGCGTTCGTAGCGCCGTTGGACACAGCGCAGAAAGAACAGCATGAAGCCACTGATGGCGATCAGCAAGCCCATCACGTTGAAGGAAATGTCGTAACTTCCGGTCCAGTCAAAAAGCCACCCTGCGGAGGAAGACGTCAGAAGTGAGATCTGACTTGGCTCGACAAGGCTGGCAGGGTGCTACAGACGAAGAGCGTGCGATGGTGGAGGAAGTGAGAACAGAGGAAAGAAGCAGGGGATGGCGATGGCAGAGACAAAAATGCTTTTAGGAAGAAGAAAATCAAGGCTAAAAAAGGTTTGGAAGGGGATGAAGGGGGCAAGAAAAACGGGGAATAAATGGGAGAGAAACAAGTACAGAATACGGCTAGCGGGAGAGAAAGACAGAGATAGAAGGGTTGAAAGAGAAGGAAAGAGTGGCGACAGAAACATGAGGATATTAAGGAGTCTGATGGAGGAAGGGAGGAAGTAACAGACGGACAAAACGGGGAACGCACATTGAGACAAAAAAGACGCAGAAGGCAAAACACAAGTGTGATCAAAATTCCGTGTACGGATTTCCCTCTCTCTCACTCACGCTCGGTGACCAGAGGCAAGAAAGGACAGAAATAGTGAAGGCGAGAGGAAAGGATGACATTTAAATGTTCAAGTGATTGCGCGTGCGTGTAAAAACGTTCGTGGGTCCAGTTGTGTGAACGAGGGAGTGAATGAACGAACGGATGAAACAATGACTAAATGAATCGCAATCCATACCAGCAATGGGAGGCCCGACGAATGTCGCCGCGCCTTGGAAAAGCAGCAGAAGTCCAAAAGAGTTGGTCAGCAGGTCTATGCCAAGCAGGTCCACCAAGACTACTGAGGTCAAGGACACGTACACACCTGCGAACGATCATTGACATAGACACCTGCGAATGATCATTGTGATGAGGACAGGAAAATTATATTTATATATATGCGGAGTTTTCATGTCTTCTTCACCCAGTACTGCTTGGATTGTCCGTACAGCAGACCCACTACTGCAGATGAATTTAAGAGACATGATAAAAGAGAAAGACGTGAGTGGGAGGTAGGGTGCAGAAGAGAGAAGGGGAAGAGAAAGAGGAAAAGGGAGGGGAGTGAAGGAGAGAGAGAGAGAGAGAGATGACTGCGTGCGCGTGTTGCACGTGTGTGTGTGTGTGTGTATCCATGGCTTTGACGTGGACCGCACGGACTAGCGCTCAGCACCAGTACCTATGAATATGCCGAAGACGACAGCGTAGGTGATCAGCAGGTGGTAGTTGCCGCCGACGAAGGGACTGAGCCCCGTGGCCACGCCGCAGATGGTCAGCGCCGTGCTGTACAGCATCAGCCGGTCCACCCCGTCCTTGTCCGCCGCGTAGCCAAACACCACGCGGCCGACCGTGTTGGAAATACCAATGGCGGACAGCAGCCATGCTGCTCTCTGCTCGTCAATCCCTGCGCCAGACGGGTGGAAAACCATGCAATAAAGTCATTCAATCACCATCATCGTCGTCGTCATCATCATCTACTGAATGCGACACACGCTTCCTCGAGTGCAAGCGCAAGCGATGCAGTTATATGACCTAGCGACCCAGGACTGTGACGTCATATCCAATCAGAATTTGCGCTTGATCACAGGTCATTAGGTGATCGGCGTCAGGTGTATTGGTGTCACATCTTTTCTCGACGGGCGTGGTAGGGTATGATGTAAGTTTGCTGTACTGTACAAATTTAAAACCTAAAAATGCGTGCGTAGGTACGTAGGGAAGCGTGTAGGTAACATTTCAAAAACAAATACTGCTAAATATAACGTTAATAGTTATTCCAACCTAACAGAAATATCAAGGACGAAACAGGATTTTAAACGAGGTACTGTTTCCTGACTTAATTTAGATCAAGACTGTCCCGACTCTCCACTGGCATAACAGGTAATGTTGGGCCTGCAGTCACGTGCCAGCTCGGAAAGGAAGGGCGGAACGAAGAGATGAACAGAAGAAGAAACAACGGAAGAAATGAAAAATTGGGAGAGAGAGAGAGAGACAGACAGACAGAACGACAGACAGACAGACAGACAGACAGAACGACAGACAGACAGACAGACAGACAGACAGACAGACAGACAGACAGACAGACAGACAGACAGAACAACAACAACAACACCGTCCGAATGGAGCCCCAGGCAGATCTCTGTACCTGCGCGTATTGCTCTGTCTGGCAGAAAGATGAAGGGCATGTTGAAGCCGATGGAGGTCAGGAAGTTAGAGATGGCGAACATGAGGAACACCGGGTTCTTAAGCAAGCTGAACGACAGCATCTCGCGGAAGGCTTCATGGAACTCAGAGGACACGGTGACCGAGCAGCACTTTGGCTTCTCCTCCTCCTCTTCTTCTATCTGCAAGCAAGAACAGAAAATGTAGAGAAAAATACAATGGAAGAGGAGAGGCTTGCCGATTCCTCAGAAAAAGACCGTTTTCCTTGCGTTAGCAAACAGATCAACATATGTATTTATACTGATAGGTCTATAATCCTTTGTTATGGCAAGAATCTTTGTTGCGTACAGAGTGCTTCATGCAAATGGTGATTGGCGTACGCTAAAAAAAGTTTTAATGAATTTTGGGCCCCATTAAGACATGCGGTGATGTAAACGAGTTTTTTTTTAAAGCGTTGCGGTAGAATAACCTTGATGTCCTCTCTCAGCAAGCTGCAAACATAGAGAATGGCACGTACCGTGGGGATGGAGGTGATGCTAGCGATGTACAGGTCGTGGTGCGAGCGATACATAGGGATGTTCTGGAGACTGCCAGCGTAAAACACGTCCTTCCGGCTTCCCACCGGACGAACAACCAGCGCCGTCGACCCTGTCGCTGCGGCAGCTGGGGCGTAGGGGTGGGGTGGGACGGACATCTGCCGCTGCACCATGGGGGTGGCCTTGATGCCCTTCCGCGCCGGCCCGCCGTTCATGTAGTGCAGGGCACCGTCCGACTTGGCGACGTCTGCCAGAGAGAACGGGGCTTGCCCGGACTTCGGGGGCGCCAGGTGCGAGTGGCTGCTGACGATACGGGGGTCGCGGAGCTGGGTGGTGTGGAGCAGCACGGCGCTGTGCCGTATTCCTGTCGCCCCCACCTCCCCCAACACGATCTTGGGGTTGCTGGTCAGCTCGCTGTCTGGAGAGATCTCTGCAAGGGAGAAGACACAAAGTCAGCGACACTGTTCCAGCTGGTCTAATCAGGCCTGATTTGACATTCTGATCCAGACAGTCTCAGGAGCTCTCTCTTTAATTAAAACTCAACCCTCGAGGGAATCAGAGCTTACCATGAACCCTGCAAATCTAAGCGGATCAAAATTTCTAGTCGAGATAACAGTAAATGTTATTTCCCTTTGCCTCACCCCGAACTTACCCTCAATACTCTCCAGGGTCACCAGTTCAAGGTCGAGGTTAAGCCTGCTCAGCAGCCCGTCCTTCTCTGTTGGGAGTACTTCGCTCAGCCGGCTTTCGCACCTCTGTGCTGACCACACCTCGAGATCCACGTTCACCCTGCTGACCTGGCCGTCCTTGATGTCCATAGGCTCTCTCAAAATGCTATCGCATTTCTCCGCCGGCTCAAGCTTTGGGTCTATGTTGGCCTTGCTGAACTGCCAGTCCTTGACCTCCACAGCCTCTCTAACATCGCTGTCGCATTTCTCTGCCGGCTTTAGCCCCAGGTCCATGTCTACCTTGCTCCCCTGCTCGCTCTTCACCTCCACAGCCTCTCTAACATCGCTGTCGTATTTCTCCGCGGGCTCTAGTTCCATGTTGACCTTACTGACCTTCCCGCCCTTGACCTCCGGTCCATCACTAAAGGCGCTGTCGCACCTCTCCGCCAACTCCAAGTCCCCGTCGAGCGTGCTGACCTCCCCGTCCTTGACCTCCAACCCATCACTAAGCGCGCTGAAGTACTTTTCCGTCGACCTCAGCTCCAGGTCAGGGGTCAGCAGCCCTTCTCTTTCCTCCGCCGTTGACGTCTCGTCGCTCTTATCCGTTGCCGCCAGCTCCAGGTTGATCGCGTTGATCCCTTCATGCGGGACGTCGCTCTCCGCTATCTCCACCTGCCGCGCGCCTCCTGTTTCCGCGTCGCTGCCGCTCGTCTCGCCGCTGGCCTCCAGGGGCCTGAACAAGGCCCCGCACACGACGGCGTTGAAGAGGATTCCCCCGACGATCAGCATGGTGCCCCGCCAGCCGAACTCCTGAAGAAGGTACTCTGTCAGCGGGGCCAGCACGAAGGTTCCGAACCCCGAACCACACACCGCCAGCCCAGTGGCAAAGGCTCGCTTTTTCTCGAAGTACTGCGCCACGATGACGATGGCTGGCAGGTAGATGAGGCCAAATCCCAGACCTGTGGGGCCAGGAAAGATGGGGAGAGGCCAAGACAAGAACAGAGTGGTGGTTGAGTACTGGTTGGTTTGCAAGCCCACTTGGATGGCCGAAGGAGGGATTTGTTTTTTAAAACCGAACACGCGTTGGTCAAATAGTTGTCGAAGTTTGACATCACAATGACATAAAGTATTCCGACAGGCTTTTTCGAGAAGGCCACTGCTTTGACGAACATTTGACCGCGTGTTTTCGGCTAAACTGTACCGTAAAGGCTGCGCAAAACAATCTGATTCACATAAAGACTTCTCTATTAGAAAAGGTTCTCGTTTGATTTGACCTATCGTGATCTGCGTCTGCGTCAAATTTTCGGAAGAAACGGCTCGCTCAGCTTTGTACATCGACAGACTGTTTTTGCGGCAGCGAATTCCGAACACAATGCAATGTACAAGCAGTCAAAGCAACACAAAACAAATAAAATAACTAGAAAGCAAACAAATCAAATAACAAAACAGACATAAAACAAACAAATCAAATAACAAAACAGACATAAAACAAACAAGAAACAAAACGAACATAAAGCAAGCAAAGCAAATGTACAAAACAAGCAACAGGAAAAAAACACGAGGAAAAATAGAAGATAGATGATGTAAAGGCAACAACGAACGTGATAAAAGAGACGATGCTAGTAACTACGACAGCGATGGTAAAAACGATGGTGACGATGATGACTCGGACAACAACGACAACGGACGTCTCAACTAGCGACTGGAAAATAACTGGAAGTGGAGCCACCTGCCATTATGCCCGCCGAGAAGTACAGGAAATAGAGATTAGGCGAGAAAAAGCTGATGACAAATCCACAGCCCCCAATGATGGCTCCTGCAATGGTAACAGCGCGGCAGCCATATCTGTTGGTCAGCGCGCTGGCCAGTGGCCCTGAATAAAAACAACAACGGAAGCAATAAACAAAGCAAAATAAACACGTCAGGCCATTACTTCACATCTGCTTAGCTATTTAACAACGTTTCACGAAGATTAAACCATTATGACAGAACCATCGTAAGTACATGTGTAATCTTGTACGCTTCAGTCACATTCACTTGTTTTCACACCGCAGCCATACAACATGAGTGTCAGACTGTCAACTTACTGCCAATATATGCTAATGCCATGCAATATAGGTTTTTAGCAACACACCTTGTAACATTATATTGCTACACATTATTGTAACATACCACGCAATGTTACATGTATTGCAAATGTTCTCCGAGCATTTCTCTTTTGCGCAGTTGTATCAAAACAGGCTCCCCACAGCTATTTCTTATGGAAAAACAAAAAGCATCCTAATTGCTTAAGATTTTCATTTTTCAGATTTTTCTGTCGTTGCATTGTTGTACGAACTATATATAACTAATTTCGACACGATTAAAGCGAAAGGCTCCAGTGTTCCCGCGTTTTCCTCATAACCGAAAATTTCAATTTACGTGGAATTCACCGATAACTCGCACAACAGAAAGCTAAACACGCCATTTTGACAGGGGAGTAAGAATTAAAAGAGATGGGTAAAAAGGCTAAAAACAGTGGAAGTTGAGGGAGGCTGCAGGAATGGAAAGATAGGGGAGGGGGGAGGGAAGAAAAATTTGCAAAGCGGCTTTCAGCAAACTGAAAATGGGCTGCAGACAAAAGGAATGAACTTGATCCAATTTTCCTCGAAAGCGACATAAAATCTCTCCTCAAAGAGTCTTTGTCTGTAACAGCAACTAAAGAAGGCTCTCTTCTAAGCTAGAAAGCGCACCCGTGAACTCCAAAATGAAAAGAATTTCAGGATAGCCAATCAAAATCAACGTTATGATCGTTCCAGTCCTTGAAGTATTTGATAGCCTGTTCTACGCATGCCCCAAGTGGGGGTTGTGGGCTTGCTTGACGCTTCTGGTGCAAACATCATAAATCAGAAGCCCGCCATAATACTTCAGCTTGCACTGCTATGCGATTGTCGACATTTTATTGCGTAGTTGAGCTGCGCTCACTCAGGGCTGGCCAACAATTCTACCAACTGCGTACTAGTTTATAAAACCTACACCGACTGTGTGCGTGCGTGCGTGTGTGTGTGGGGGGTGTGTGTGTGTGTGCATGCGCGCGCGGGCTCGTGAGTGTGTGTCTGCATGAATGCCTGCGTAACGGCGCGTTCCTATTTGTAAACGCATGGTCGTATGTACTATAGCCCGAAAACAATGAAGCATTTTTGAGTGAGATTTGTGTTTTTCGTCACTGCCATACAACACAAAAAATGTTTGCTTACAACAGGTACAGTCGTGCGAATATTGGTCTAAGCCAAGCTACTCTAGTATGCAGTGGTTGATACCACAGACCAGACATAAGACAATGCTCCCCATAAAATTGTGTGTATATGTCAGGATGACTTTTACCGGTAGGTTGTCCTATTATTTACTTGTAGTCAAGCTACAAGTTTGAGTTTATAGGATTCTTGCCTTAAACTTCAGTTAAATGGGAAGGGAACCCTGATCATGTTGTCGTAATCTGAAGCCGATGATAACGAAATGCTCCACTACCACCAGATCAATCAATAGGATGATAACATTGATGGCTGTGATAAGACCCACTGGCGCACCACGTTTTTCTTGGCAACCCTCCCCGCTGTCTGTTCCCGCTGTCTGTTCCCGCTGTCTGTTCCCGCTGTCTGTCCCCGCTGTCCCCGCTCTGTCCCGCTATGGTACAGGTTGAGAAGAAATAATCGCTACATAGCTACATGGTCCGAGTATAGATGGCTGATTTGGTTAGGTCGGTTGACCAAACCTTTGTCCTGACTGGCCAGCAAGCCGTTTCATAAGTCGGCGCCCGTCAGTTCGTCCATTTTAAAAATTTCTACTGACCCTTTTTGTCCGGCTTTTTATCCATCCACTCGCCATCCATCCATCCATCCATCCATCCATCCATCCATCCATCCTCTCCAGCCTTCAGCCAACGTACGCAGTACTCACCAACTGTGAAGGTCACGGCAGGCTGCAGCGAGCCAATCCATGATGTCTCTCCCAGTCCACTATGGAAATACTCGACGAGGACGACAAGGAAGACCCCGAACGAGTACACGATGCCGTCGGCGATGACGTGGATGAGGAAGGAGGACAGAACCACCACCCACCCCCACCCTCCATCCGGCGCCGTGATGCCGCTGTCCTTCTTCTGCACGTTGTGCGCTCCCTTTCCCATGATGCTCTGCTGGGAATCCTGGACCGCAGCCTGCGAGACTCCCTGCTGTCTGTTGCTGTTGTTCCTTCCGCTTCGTTGTTGTTGTCGTTGCACCTGAGGCTTTTAATGCTCCTTTTACAGTGCTTTTGTTTGCTTTGACACACCAGGCGAAAGCCACCGTTTGCCAGACGAATGTCTGCAGGCGTGGCAAAGATCAGTCCTTCAGCTTAAATATGGTTCCAGAACTTAAATTCAAGTCTTGCTGCTCTTTGGAAGCAGTGGCAAATATTCGCACGTTATCCTCTCGCTCTTTAGTAAGGACTGTCTAACATCATTAGGACAGCATCACGCGCAGCATGCGCCAAAAGTCCAAGCGTGTGAAGCACCCCTCAGCCCTGCCGAACCAGTGGAGACTGTCACGGGAGACCGCAAGACAAAAGAACGGATGCAGCAGGATCGACCCACGCTTCGCCGCCCGGCCAGGAGGACGGGTTTACACTTGTGGCGCGACCTGACCTCCGACTGACGGGCCACGTGCTGACTCACGACCACGCTGTCGTCCGCTGTGACGCCGCGAGACTCTCGCAGCAAGAAGGCCGGTTCTCGGCGACACAATCACAACGTCGATCGATAGGCTGGCTGCTTGGCCGTCCGTAGCGAGATCAGGCAATGCCAGTTCCGGTTAGTTCTGGAAATACAGGGGACCCGAAGAACATGCATCAAACTTGACAAGCAGGTGAAGCCAGGTAACGACAAATAAAGAATAAAACGGGAAGGCCGCACGAGGAGCGAAACAAATAAATAACGAAGGAAAGAATGAAGAAAGAAAAAAGAAAGGAGGAAACAGGCAGCAGTCTGGCAGATGGACAGACAGACACATGGTAAGAGAAACAAGATAGAATTCCCAAGGGATAGACGGAAGATAAGACAAAGGAGAAAAAATCAAATCACAGTCCTTGGATAGGCTTTACTGAAACAATTTCGACGGTGCTCGTCATGGACACAATGGCTGGACCTTCTAACTACTCCTGTCCTAGCCTCATAAACACCGCAGGCTGGTTGAACAGAAGTAGGTCGGGTACTTAGCAGTTGAGAAATAGTAGATTTCTGCAGCAAGTTCAATTATGACCGCAGATTACATTACTACAGGAGTCGGCACACACACACACACACCAAAAAACCCTCGTTCGTACTGATTTATGCTCCACTCAATGGCGCGTTAGAACGAGCGCAAACACAGACAGCAGTCTGTGTCCAGCGTTCCGCAGGCAAAAGTAGGCATAAGAAAGACATCTGTCTCTCATATCACAGCCGCCACGTTGAAAAGACGCAGCAACAAAAAACCCAGCGTCAGCACGGCCGGCGACTCTTCTATCAGGCTGTGAATACACCTCCAAACGGAGCTGTCATTATGTCCAAACTCGATCCTGGCTAGCAGCAGGTTGTGACACCGTTAAAGCCTACACAGTTGTGCTTGCTTCCGCGAAAAAAGGTTGAAATGACATGTTTCGAAAGTATAAGCGTCCCCCCCCCCCAACCCTTTTCCCCAATGCTGTCAGCACACGCGAGCTCTACTGTTCGCTGGGAACTCGGATGTCGCTTAATATCGGACTGCACATAGCATATGCTGGGGTGATGGGTTCCCTACGGGCTGAGAAATGCCAGTATCTGGGTTCTCAGCGCCAGTCCTGCAGCTGCTTTGCCTTTTTCTGTTTATTTTTGTTTACTCTAATTAGATAGAGGACATTTTTTCACCTGCCATCTTCATAAGAAAGCAACCCCCCACCCACCCAGAAAAAAAAATCTGCGTAATCGTGCAAGAGAGATGGCAGGATGCTTTCGAAACAGATATTTCTTTTTCTCTTAGTAATTTCATTTGAAAGCAGGAGAAATCGATTACCATGGTGACGACAAGAGTTATTTTTTATTTTGAAAAGAGAACAGAGACAGAATGTGGGTGTCTGGATAAAGGAGGAGAGGGCAGCGCTGACGTCATCAAAACCTGAGCAAGTGGACAAAACCACACGGACAGGGAAGGTGGCAGAATAAGGTGGAGAGAGAGAGAGAGACACGCGGGAACAGACAAATAGGCAGGCAAGTAGGCAGACAGGCAGGCAGGCAGGCAGACAGACGGGGTGACGGGGGTGGGGGGTGGGGGAACATGCATGGGAAAAGTGGGAGAGAGGATATTGGATGATTGGAGTGAATGTTCTCTATATGTGCACTAGCGCGTGCGTGTGTATATGTTCCTTTTGATGCTGACAAACATATGAAGATACTTCCTTATACAGGGTATGACTATATGAGGTCTCTTAAACCACTGTCACCAGTCTGTCTTGCAATTGATACGAAACATCGGCGAAACAATGGAAGAAACCAGTCTCCTCACAGTTAAAATCAGCAACAACCCGCAAACACTACATAAATAAGTTAATGATATAACATGTTCCTGCTTTTGGAAACCTGTTCTACGCAAATGTCAGAGCTAACATGTCAGCGATTAAAATGGTTGCTCCTGCACCCGATTAGAATTTAAAAAGAAAACCGCGTCACCTCAAGTGTCTCAAGCAAACAAAACCTGTTCCGGGTTGAGAAGGAGGCAGCTCGTGGGGGTCTTTGATCGATTCCAGAGTAAAGCACATTGTCTGCAACTCGTCATATTCAGAATCTAGGCCTCTCTCCTCTGGCATCTGGTTTCTCGCATCTTAAGACACAACGTACAGGATGTGGTGAGTTTGTTTACTTCCATCAGCTACAACCACAAATAAACACAGCTGCCTACAGCTTATTATTTTCTTTCTTATTAAGGATATCTTAAACTTACGTAAACAGTGACGCATTTTTTGTGCAGACGTCAATTTCAACCTCGGTCTGGATCGAGCTGCTGGCTTGCTTAAGCGGGAGTCACACGGTTGGATTCAGTCAAGTCGAGTGCAACAAAGATTTAATGTCTGGAAAATGAGATTTCGCTCTCGGAATTCCCTGGAGAAATTTAGCGCCAGTCTGTTCTTGCACAGAAGAATGGGTCCAGTTTTGATAACAGTGAAGCAGATATTCTGTTGCAGACCGTTCTTCAGTTTGCTAATATTTCCGGTATTCGACTAAGGCCGACCGTTTGAATCCCACTGAACCTCTGTGAGACTTTTCGAATCTTTCGTAAGCAAGAAGGCAGCGGTGTGTTTACCGTTAGGACAAAATGGAAGAATTCACCATCTCCAAAACACTTTAAACAGTTTTAAAAACATGTCAGTAAACAAATGTCTTCCCAAGTGACTTGTTCTCCGCCTGGTCTTCTTCCCAGCACATACACAAGCGCGAGAACCACCTCCACCGCCCCCGCTACGACAGTTTCTACCAGACAGTCATAAACACAGAACGCCGATTTTAACACTGCTTACAGGCCGTATGGATAGGTGTTTTTCACAGAGTGTATGTGGTAGGTCTATGTTGCGCAAGCTTGTCACAGTTTTAAACACCAGACGTTATTGTGGTACCAAAAGGATTTCTGCATACACCGCAATTCTGGAACGTCGTGGTGAAATCGCAAGCACTCATATTATGCTGTGTATCCAGCTACCTGAGGCGCCTTCAGGAGCAAAGAAAACAGCAATGAACACGCTGTTAAGGATGGCATACTGTAGTCTGCACGCTCTCACGTGCACTGTGTGCGTGTGAGTGTATCCACTGCCTTTCAAGCGTTTGGAGGACTGCGCCTCATTAACGATAATGTGCGCGTTGTTGAAGACATTGGGAGGTCTCGTAAAAGAAGAATGGCCACAGCGAAAAAGCTTATAAATCTCGAACAGGGAAAACTATGTGCATTGTCCTCCATGGCTTCCAAATCGTTTGATCTTCCTTTAGCGTCTTCCGCCCTTTCTTTCGTGTCTCATCAGCGCAATTTACAGCCACGGGCCGGGTTGCATGAGCGTACGTATAGCCTGCGCATACGTGAAGGTGCATGTAAAATATACAGGGCAAACGGACCTTGCGATCGCTATTATGACGGGAAGGGCAGATCCGAACACTCATGCAAACCAACCCAGAATTAATTTCCGTTAATCGCAGAAGAAAAGGCACTACACGAGGTCGCTTGGCAAGCTAGCTTGCTCTGACGCCCGTCGGATGGCGCTCGAAGTGGCTGCAGTAGCCAAGGCAAGGTGGGTTGAACAGCTGTCAGCTGTTTGGGAAGCCGTAGGGTAAAGTCGCTTACGAAAAGAAACCCCTGCCAGCCAACCCCTATGGTTGCCATGGAAAACAACCCCCCTTGAGAAGCCCCTGAACCCTCTCCTGTAGCGTGGCGAATAAACGAGCCGAAGAAATTCAACGGTCCTGTCCAATCTTGTCCCCCACCCCCCAGCCCCGATTCCTGATTTTTGACAGCAGACGAAAAAGATGTCCACGCCAGTAACGCACACATTCCAAAAGAATGGCGAAAATATATTTATACAATTACTGGAAGCGGGGGGAGGGAGGGGGTACGGTGGGCCAATCGACCAGCGAAATCCCGGCGAGAGACCATCAACTCTGAAACACCATTTTCCCGACTGTTCCTGGATCTCAATGGACTGCTAGGTTTTCTGTCCTTTCCTTCTGCTTCCATAGGACTCGTAGCCTTACCAGTGATTCTCGCACGCCTGGGCTGGGTTGCATAATGGTGTGCATTATCTGCCCTTCCGGTCATTAAAACAATCGTAAGGTTCGTTCGCCCTTACGTACAACTTAAAGTACACACCTTAACTTTGATACGCTATCCCACAGAGAAGACAGGTATCAGCGAGTCTTATTCACAGACACGGTGTTCGGTCTTTTGCAATTAAGTCATGCTAAGTCATGCTAAGTCATGCTAAGTCATGCTAAGTGCGCGAACCGTAACTCAGAGCCATTAACCTGTCCTTGGGAAGGGCCAAAACAGATCGTGGAGACCGCAGAAAGTGGAGGACACATGTCGAGGCCCGGTGCTATTCATGTTAGCTATTGTTATGGATGCTGCTAGGACCAGTACGCGTTTACAGTAACCAGTAAAATGAAAATAAAAGTTACAACTTTCTACACTATAACCAGCACTGGTGTTGGCGCCCTCTCTTCTGTACATGCAACCAACCAACTAACTTCAAACAGCTTAAACATGCAGTAGACACTGGTTGATTGTCCAGATCCAGCCTTAATTACTTGCCATGTTTCTTCGACTGGGGCATGTTATGCCATGTTCTTGATGCATCGACATGACTCGTAATTAATTGCCCGCAGGTCAAAGCTTATCAGATATGTCAAAACTTATACGATACAATGGCCGTACCAGAAAGCTCTCCCCTAGCTCTTCCCTCCCCCTTGCCAGGATCTCTGGCTCCCCATTTCCCCATAATCTTCCATAAACTTTCCCTGGAGAAACCCGACTGTGTGTTTTTTAAACTGCCTCACGACAGCGCATTTTCTGGGTGGGCAGAGGGGAAATTAAGCCAGAATGACTCAAGCACATAATCTTTGCCCACCGCTAAATGCGAACCCACAACCTTAAAACCCTGAGTCCAAAGCTCTACCAGCGAATTTACTAGTCCTCCATAACGGAAATTTACAGAGCGATTTCGTATTCAACGTTCAAAATCGTTTAATCCCAGCCGCCTCCATTAACAGTAAAGAATTTAGCAAGTTCAAGGTCCAGTATATATATAATTGGCTTAACATAAGGAAAATGTGATAAAATGTTTCGTGCAGACACACATTTTCTGCAGGGTCTTGCGAAGAAGGAAGACATTTATTGGTTGTTTTCATTTACTACGTGGGCCGAGTTCATCTGTCGAGAGAATAAGTTAAATGTGTAACCGCAAAGGAAGTTCTCTTCATTACAGGACGTACACAATATCACAGCGTCGCGGACAGCTAGAACTGAAAGTGTCACTTGTTTTGTAACTAGCGGACTAGAAATCTTCGGGGGGGGGGGGGGTATTGTTGCTGAACGTCAAGCCGCGAACTATGTACATATCAGGACGGTGTTGCTTAGACAAAGTTTACGTGCTGCCACACGTGGGACTGATGTCGCAACACGGGCCTCAGTGCCACCCAGTCACATTATACTGACACCGGGCCAACCAGTCCTAGTACTGTTCCCTGTAGTGCCAGGCGTCTGGCAGGGCAGCTACTAGATTGCCAATTTTTAAGTCTTAGGTATGACTCAGCCGGGATGCGAACCACCGATCTCCCGCCTCGGAAGCGGACGCCTTAACCGCTAGATCACCGAGGCGGTCTAGAAATATTCAGGATCCCAAGCAGTGAATGTAAGTCAATTATGTGTATCAGTGTGCGTGTGCGTGTGCGTGTGCGTGTGCGTGTGCGTGTGCGTGTGCGTGTGCGTGTGCGTGTGTGTGTGGAGGAGGGTGGGGGTATGTGGCTTTTGGGTGGGTCGGTAGTCGGAAATGAAAAGAGTAAGTATAAAGGAAACAAAAAAGAAACGCAAAACACAAAACACAAAACTCATGGACGATACTGTGACAGATCACACTGTACTACAATTTTCAAGAAACTGCAAGATCAGCTGTTATAGCTGTAGGGAAGCCAGGCGACATTGACCTCCAAACCTCACAACAGCTGAAGAAGATAACAGGAAAATCTGATAATGACGCTGCGATAAAATCCTCACTTCGTTCAGGTCAAACAAAATTTCTGAAAATAAGATAGTGTCAAACTAAGTCATTTAAACTGTAGGATTTGCTTCGTCATCGCAATATTAACAAGTAGTTTTTCTCCCTCCCCCAACCCGCAAAGCTTCTTTTCCGGTTCAGCGCAATTCTCGTGATTTGCTTTTAATTTTAGTACAGAGTAAACTCCCCTAGTGGACGATATAACGGGTGTTTAACACTAACTCGGTCGGTGACAGACATTTAACAATCCCCAGCTTTGGATGTCTTCTGCCGGGTCAGTAGGTGAATTTTGCGAAATTGATATTTTTGCGCCTGCTAAATAAATTCAATTTGTATACCTTGTTTGTACGCTTTTATGTCTAGAGTCCTGCCATCCCAGTACGACCCTGCTAGCAGCGCATGCCTGCGCTGGACGACTGTGTGGACCTAAGAACTGTATCGAAGTACCCCATGCAGACTTGTGCACCTAGCGAGCTGACACGTTTCTTCAAGTCGAACTTTCCCAGTGATTTATTTATCTTTATCTGTGCCTCGTGTTTTCGATCATCTTCCAGTGGCTGGTGATAACTCTGACCTCAGGAAAAGGAATTCTGGTTTTGAATATATGCTGTTTCCCGTGCTAATGTGTGGCAGACCTAATGATCTTTAACAGTATAGTTCCTGATGGTCATTCGTTTATGGATTCCAAGGTTAACCCTTGGTGTAAGAAAGACTGTAGACATTTTGTCTGAGATCAGTGCCCCGATTATCTAACGATATTAATTTCGTTTTTGTTTTAAAATAGCCTTGAGAGAGAGAATGAGGGAGAGAGAGAGAGAGAGCGATTTTTATCAGTGTATTTTGATATTTTGTGAGTGTGCGAGATGCGAGATAAGATGGTGGGAGTCCCGTACCTGTGTGTGTCGAGTCGTCTGGTGCTGGAACGAATGGAGGGGAAAAAGAACGTGCTTAGGTCAACGGTGTTCCTGACAGCTTACAAGAAAACAAATTTACCACGGGTTCCTCTCCAGAGTACACTTCTCCTGAAGTGGTGAGTCCCATGTCTGTTCTGCTGTCCGTCTGTTTCACGTCTGGCCATCTGATTGTCCGGTCAATGAAATATTTTCCCAACTGAGTTCTGCCCCAGCCCGGACACGCATGCGCAGGCCACCTTTCATTCCGTTTAGCCCAAAGACACAGGCTTGAAATTTACACATGAAAACAGAAGCCTTACATAATAACACACCAAAACTCTACTCCTAAGTAACAAAGTGACAAGTACTCTGGAAACCAACAAGCTGTCGTGCATTGTCGCTACAGTTACTACACATCCTTTGTTTCCAAAATAATGCGAGCGGACTTTCGCATTTCCGTTTTGTTATTACTCAGCCTGTCCTTCCTCTGAATAACTTGCATAGTAGAGACATTGCTGAATACGACAAAAATGAACTTCAAGTTTCCTCAGTGACTCTTTCGTTCTGTCACTCTGGTTTTTTTCTCCCTCTCTCACTCTCACTGTCTCTTTCTTCTATCTCTCTAAACAGAGAGAGAAACTACTATCGACTTCCATGTATTATTTTCAGGCACTATATCTTAATTTAAGAAGTTTCCTATTTGTAGCATGCAGCATGAAAAGCCCTAGCAAAATACAGACACATTATGAAGACGGGGTAAATGCAAAGTAAACCTTACTTAGAGCTGCAGACGTCGGTAACGCTCCCAGGGAAGTGTGCACTCAAAAAGCCTCTTCCGCACATTGCTCTCTCGCGTTTCCGCGTCCACAGGGGTTTCCCGTCTCGTGCATCAGCTGACTTTACTTTTATAATTCGAAACTTATCGTCATTGACTCACGCACAAGCGTCATCTTTACTCCGGAGTCACTTCTCCAGCTGAGGGTGGGGTAGCCACGTGGTCTGCTGGGTGAAGAGGATCGGGTGTGGGTGTCGGTGTGGGGGTGGGGGTGGTGGTGGGGTGTGTGAGAGGAGTTGGGAGGGGAGACAACCTAGAACAAAATTTGCCAAGGCTGTACTTTGGCCTATATTCATCTACGCAGCTAGCGCGAACTTAGAGACACACCCCCCCATACGCCGGCATACTGTCTCCGCTGGATGTGACCTCTGTCTGCTCAAAACAAGCCCCGCTATCACCGTCCAGCTGGGACTTGACTGAATTACGGAGTATTGTTGTCAGAGGTTATATCAATTTGAATTGTTGGTCCTTGAGATCTCTAATCG